>JADBJO010005611.1:85964-90964 GCA_016801955.1 Conus betulinus | reverse complement strand
CTCACACACACACACATTTACAACATTCACACACACACACACACACACACACACACACACACACACACACACACACACACACTCACTCACTCACACACACACACACACACACACACACTCACTCACTCACAACACACACACACACACACACACACACACACACACACACACACACACACACACACACATCCCTGACTGGACCGTGTGTCTGATGAGTTTTGAGTGTTTCTAGGGTGGAACAGGAGACGGTGATGAAACAGGAGGTGGCAGTGAGAGTGGACAAAAGGTTTTGGACAGGTGGAAAGCGGCGGCGAGAGAGAGAGAGAGAGAGGGATGGGGGGGGGGGGGGGGGGTGGCAGGGAGAGGGGGGGGGGGGGGGGGGGCGAAGAGGGAGGCAAAGGGAGGCAAAGGGGAGGGAGAGTGCATAAAACTAGTATTGGGCGTCCGTTGAACGATGCGGCCACTTCGATCTTCGCAGCTGGTTAGCGATGCTGGGGTCCACGCCAGTTTGTCGATGGCTGGTGTGTCACTGCTGTCGTTTGCTTTGTGGCCTGGCTTTGTGGCCAGCTCTCGATATCATTTTGCAAATGAGGAAGGGAAGGGGAGAAAGGGGGGCGGGGGGGGGGGGGGGGGGAGGGGAGAAGGGGAGGGAAGGGAAGGGAGGGGAGGGGGGCCGGCAGAGTGAGAAAGATGAGGGGAGGGGGGAGGGGGGGGGGGGGAGGGGGGGGATGTATGAATGACGTTGCCTTTGTTACTTAACGGGTGCTTTGGTTGATGTTGGTTGGATTCCTTGGAGGCTTTCAGTGTGTGTGTGTGTGTGTGTGTGTGTGTGTGTGTGTGTGTGTGTGTGTGTGTGTGCGCGCGCGTGTGTGTGTGTGTGTGTTGCTCACAAACATCAATATCACACAGATAAAACGAAAGAAAACGACTTACAGAGTTAGTTAGAATCCCGAAGAGAGAGAGAGAGAGAGAGAGAGAGAGAGAGAGAGAGAGAGAGAGAGAGAGAGAGAGAGAGAGAGTTATTCCCCTGCCACAGACCCCAGTCACCCAGCTCCATTTCGCTTCCTGTCCCCACCCACCCTCCGTGCCCCCAACTCAACTGACCTGCATAGTTGCCGAAGCATGATTCATCTCTTCAGCGATCCCTCCTGGAATTCAATTCGCTGTCATCCAACACAACAGGGCCGCCCTAGACATTCAGGAAAATGAACACGAAATCGTTCTCGAGCTGTACTTTCAGTGCGAGTTTGTCCAACACATCAGGGTGAACATGAGAATCCATGCATTTCAAAGCAGTTGGCAAATGCTGATAGCATAAAAAGTAGTAAAAAAAAAAAATGCTGATAGGTGTGAATGATGGAGACGAAATACTCCAGTCAATCAAAATGGTGAACAAGAAGAGCTGTAGGTTTCTAACGAGCTTTCGAATACTGATGCGCGCAAAGTTACGGAGTCCGTCTGTTGGGCTTTGTTTTTTGTTGGTTAGTTACTGGCTGTGGTTCTCGTATTGGCCTCAGCAGTGTGTTTATGCAAATGAAGTTGTCATCGCAGATGAGGTTTACCTTGGCAAAGAAAGTCACCATACTAACATGTTTGGGACCGTCACTATTTCCTGTGTGGGTGGTGCTGATTGAATTGGACACAGTATTGACTTAGCTTGAATACAGCATCGACTGCCCTAACTGCAGCACTGACTGACTTAACGCTTGATGGACTAACCTGAATGGACAACTGAGTAACCTGAATGTAATGTAGACTAACCTGAACGCTGTGTTTGACAAACCTTAGTATTGTATGAACTAACTGAATTTTGGCACCGACAAATCGAAAGGTATTACCGACTGGCCTAAATGTAGCACTGGCTAGTCTGAATGTCGTATTGACCTACCTGATTGAAGTATTGACCAACCTGAATGTAGTATTGACCAACCTGAAATGAACTATTGACCTGCCTGAATGTAGTATTGACCAACCTGAATGTAGCATTGACCAACCTGAATGTAGTATTGACCAACCTGAATGAAGTATTGACCAACCTGAATGTAGCATTGACCAACCTGAATGTAGTATTGACCAACCTGAATGAAGTATTGACCAACCTGAATGTAGCATTGACCAACCTGAATGTAGCATTGACCAACCTGAATGTAGCATTGACCAACCTGAATGTAGTATTGACCTGCCTGAATGTAGTGCTGACCAACCTGAATGTAGCATTGACCAACCTGAATGCAGTATTGACCTGCCTGAATGTAGTATTGACCAACCTGAATGAAGTATTGATCTACCTGAATATAGTATTGATCTACCTGAATGAAGTATTGACCAACCTGAATATAGTATTGATCTACCTGAATGTAGTATTGAACAACCTGAATATAGTATTGATCTACCTGAATGGAGCATTGACCAAACCTGAAACACAGCACTGACCAACCTGAATGAAGTATTGACCAACCTGAATGAAGTATTGACCAACTTACATGCACTATTGACCAGTATAATTCCCATTCATCTCCCCCCACTCCCTTCCCCTCCTCCCTTCCCCTCCCACCCGGTCCCCAGCCCCTTCTTCCCTTCCTCTCCCCCCCCCCTCTTGTCTCCTTCTTTACCTCTTCCTCTTTATCTCCATCCCCAGTTCTCTTTTTCCAGTGACCACGATTCTCCTTCCATTAAACGCCCAAACCGCCAGGCGTTTGTCAACGGTTGGATGTTGAAGCACTGACCAGGCAACGATTGAATACATAAGCACTTTGGGTTGTCCCCTTTTTCTCCATTTTTCCTTTCCTGCCTTCGTTTGGTACTGTTTATCCTGTCCTCACCTTCACTCTCTCTCTCTCTCTCTCCTCTCTCTCTCTCTCTCTCTGTGGTGTGTGTGTGTGTGTGTGTGTGTGTGTAATTTGTATGGCAGTGTGACTGCATGACAGTTTGGCAGTGATGTAAGCTCCCCTTTGTAGTGACACAAATGCCTTGCAGCCTTACACGGGTATAGCTTCCCTTTCCAGTGCCTGCGTGTGGAATAGTTGGCTTCAAAGGGAGGTGACTACTGGCAGAAATGGAAACTAGATTAAAGAAAGGATAAACTGTGCTGCCAAACGAAAGCATACACAAATTACAAAACAAACTCCACGGGCGAGACAAACAACATTGAAGAGAATGAAAACGAAGAAACAACGAAGTCGCTGTCTGTTTGTCCTTCGTATTTCTTTTCTTCTTCTTCTTCTTCTTCTTTTTTTTTTTTTTTTAAATTGATTTGAATGCTGTTTCGCTAGATTGAAGAAGACCAAAGAGGTCGAAACGCGCAGTGTTTGTTTTGTAATTTGTTGAGTCTAATGTTTTTGCGGCACGATTATTCGTTTTAATCGCGTGTAACAGTTTTTTTCACGTTGCGTCATCTTTCCGTCCAGTTACTAAACGTGTAACACTAATAGTTCGTACGCCATGTAAGCTCTCCGTTCCAGTAAGTAAATGCGCAATAGTTTTATGTCATACAACGTTCCCCATTCAGTGACGAATTGAGCCATATTTCTCACATACGTCACTCTTACTTTCCAGTACTAATATTGATTCTTTCCCCATGCAAGTTTTCCCGACCTTTGACTAAAACGCATGATAGTCTTTACTCCCCTTCCCCTTTAAATGTTAAAGGCGTAATTGTTGTTATGCCTGCAAACTTCTTCTTACACTCACTAAAGCGGAATGGGTAACCTTAGTAAGTTTCCTCCTTAAAGTACTGAAAGCATAACAGATTTATCATGGAAGTTTTTTCCCGCTGTCCTGCCTTAAAGTAAATCTTGAATAAATGCTAGCGAACCGCCAAGAGAAACGTGGACAAACGAGTCACGAGACGAAACACGACGCGTTTTTCGACCTCTTAGGTCTTCTTCGGGCAAGATAATACAAATAGGACAGTGAAAATGAACGAGCAATCACTTAGCTTTAATCACTTCAGCGCAAGGTAGGCGTTGATTCAATGTCTACCTTGCACTGAAGTGATGAAAACTAAGACTGTGTTGATTCTGTGACTGCGGTGTAATGTCCCCTCCGTGCAGAACAGAGGAGGCTGAATTTCCTTTGGACACATTAGGTGACTCCATCTTTAAATCATGCAAGTTTACCTAGATTTGGTCTGAATACATTAGGTGACTCCATCTTTAAATCATGTAAGTTTACCTAGATTTGGTCTGAATACATTAGGTGACTCCATCTTTAAATCATGTAAGTTTACCTAGATTTGGTCTGAATACATTAGGTGACTCCATCTTTAAATCATGCAAGTTTACCTAGATTTGGTCTGAATACATTAGGTGACTCCATCTTTAAATCATGCAAGTTTACCTAGATTTGGTCTGAATACATTAAGTGACTCCATCTTTAAATCATGCAAGTTTACCTAGATTTGGTCTGAATACATTAAGTGACTCCATCTTTAAATCATGCAGTTTACCTAGATTTGGTCTGAATACATTAAGTGACTCCATCTTTAAATCATGCAAGTTTACCTAGATTTGGTCTGAATACATTAAGTGACTCTATCTTTAAATCAAACAAGTTTACCATCACTGCTTTGGACTAAGATTGTTTTGATTTGATCAGCGTTTAATGTCTCTTTCTTTCCTGGTAATATGATTCTCCTTGTGCATGCGTGAGTGCGCGCGCGCGCGCGTGGTGTGTGTGTATGTGTGTGTTTGTGTGCGTGCGCGCGCGCGTGTATGTATGTGTGTGTGTGTGTGTGTGTGTGTGTGTGTGGTGTGTGTGTGTGTGTGTGTGTGTGTTGGTTATTTCGCTTAATTGTATTGGTTTTGTTGTTGTTTATATGTGATTTTACACACACACACACACACACACACACACACACACACACACACACACTCATTCACCCCCCCCCCCCCCCACTCACCACACACACACACATCACAATCAACAAGAACAAAGAGACAAACAAAAGTCCGAGCGGGGAAAAACAACAACAAAAACCATGGAGCTCAGTTGTAGAAGCA
>JADBJO010005611.1:75964-78464 GCA_016801955.1 Conus betulinus | reverse complement strand
CTGAAAGATCTTTTAAGAGATGCAGCATATAATCTTTCACCATTTATATGCACAAATCACACCGGTTCTTCTGTACTCTTCTGAAGAATGGAAACTGAAGTAGTATGATAGCATCGGCTGACAAAGACTACATAGTAGTCTGCACATGTGACAACTGCCCCTCCGTGTTACACTATGTGAATACAACATAGTACAGCATCGCTGTGTGATACGACGAGCAGACGCGGAAAGTAATCGTCTCCAGTCTTTTAAACCACGCACAGAGGCATTTGTATGGACTTAACAGGTCATTTCTTCACATATTTTATTGCCCTTCAAGTCCCATCCGACGTATAACACACACCACCATTATACAGAACTTTGTGTGAAATGGGTGTTATGTGTCTTGGTTCGGGCTGGTAATGACTATCAGTGGGGAAACAAGCCAAAGTTCTGTTCAATCTGTATGTAACTATTGAATAAGAATTTAGAAAGAGAGGGGGTTAGTTACCGCCAAGGGCACAAAGTACAGGACAAGACACAATGCATTTCGATATCTTGGGTCTTCTTCAGGCAAAAACCAATAACATTTAGGACAGTGAAAACGAAGAATTTAAAACTACTTATCTTATGTTCGGCACACCGACGGTCACCGGTGAAAAAGAATTGTTGAACTGAGTGAACAATATTGACTGAATGACTCGGGAAACAACTGAATGAAGCGCCCGCAGGCAGCTCTTCAGTCGGCTCTACCCAGGATGGAAACCATTGTGTCAACGAGAATGCGGATTGTACAGCGGTTAGAGCTTGGGCTCTAACGGAGGATAGGCGCTATATAAGTACTCTTTTAATAAACCTAAATAATGTAACAGACTTCTTTTCAGTGAATGCAGTTTTTCCTGGATGGCAAAAAACTTGTGCAGACTCTCATTGCAAACCGTATCTACTGAATAGAAAATTAATGTCATTAAAAAGATATCTGTTTGTCTTGAATACAAAACCGCCCGAAAGACGTAGTTTTTACATTCCTGTTATGTATTAAGTACCCATTCGACTCAGACAGCCTGCTCTGGTCAATGGTGAACACTGCTATGTCTTTCAGAGCTGTCAGAGTTGTTCAGTATATTTGCGCAGGTTTAAAAGAAAGCAGCAGGTCTCTTCGTTTTCAAGTTCAAAAGAACAACACAAAGCAGATGGCAGTGTGTCTGACATTCTGTCAATTGTATGTCAGCAGCAGATGGCAGTGTGTCTGACATTCTGTCAATTGTATGTCAGCAGCAGATGGCAGTGTGTGTCTGACATTCTGTCAATTGTGTGTCAGCAGCAGATGGCAGTGTGTCTGACATTCTGTGAATTGTATGTCAGCAGCATGATGGCAGTGTGTCTGACATTCTGTCAGTTGTATGTCAGCAGCAGATGGCAGTGTGTCTGACATTCTGTCAATTGTATGTCAGCAGCAGATGGCAGTGTGTCTGACATTCTGTCAATTGTGTGTCAGCAGCAGATGACAGTGTGTGTCTGACATTCTGTCAATTGTGTGTCAGCAGCAGACGACAGTGTGTCTGACATTCTGTCAATTGTGTGTCAGCAGCAGATGACAGTGTGTCTGACATTCTGTCAATTGTGTGTCAGCAGCAGATGACAGTGTGTTTGACATTCTGTCAATTGTATGTCAGCAGCAGATGGCAGTGTGTCTGACATTCTGTCAATTGTGTGTCAGCAGCAGATGACAGTGTGTCTGACGTTCTGTCAATTGTATGTCAGCACCTCCACCTCCTTTGCCCCCCCCCCCCCCCCCCCCCCCCCCCCCCCCCTCCACTCACTTCATTCCCTCTGCCTTTTTTTCCCATTCGATCTCAACTCCGTGAGTGTCCATAATTCTGTGACGGCCCGTTTTTGTCTGGTATCATATTGGATGGATCAATGAGCTAGAGAGAGAGAGAGAGAGAGAGAGAGAGAGAGAGAGAGAGAGAGAGAGAGAGAGAGAGGGGCGGGGGTGGGGAGAAAACAAGAAGCCAGTCCTCTTGTCGCTGTAGTGGGGTCCCACGGCCACTGTCACTCGGACGGTCCCTGGCCGCCCCTTCCTTCCCTCCCGTCTCCTCCCCATCTCCATCGCTTCCGTTTCTTCCCCCGCCCCTCCATGCTCCTGTCTGTAGGGGCTTATCTCTGTCTGTCTGTCTGTCTGCTTGTCTGTCTGTTCTTCTCTCTCTCTCTCTCTCTCTCTCTCTCTCTCTCTCTCTCTCTCTCTCTCTCCGCTCGGTCGCTCGCTCGCTCTCCGTAGTCCTTGTCCCTCCCCCCTCCTCGTCATTTCGTCTCTCTGCCTCTCATCTCCCTAGGGGATTGGAACGGGTGTGTGTGAATAAAAGTGTGTGTGTGTGTGAGTGTGTGTGTGTGTGTGTGTGTGTGTGTGTGTGTGTGTGTGTGTGTGTGTGTGTGTAAAACTGCGCGGGGGCACATGCATGTTTGAGTAAGTGTTTGTGTGTGGGGGGCATGAATGAATAACTATACATGTATATGTATC
>JADBJO010005611.1:68464-73464 GCA_016801955.1 Conus betulinus | reverse complement strand
TGTAGGGGGGGTAGGGGATGGGGAGGGGGGGGGATATGAAAGACTGGAAGGGTGGAGGTATGTATGTTAGACTAATTTTTCTCGGTGTTTTGATGGCCGTGTTGTAAGAAAGCTCTTATTCATCAGCTATGTAGTTATCCATGAACTATTGACGCTGCTGTTGATACAAGTGACGCTTATGATGACTGTAAATCAGTGATGATCATTCGCCCGTGGCCTTGCTAACTTCTCTACCCCCTACTGCATCAGGGATACTCCACCAGGAGCATCCTAGTACTCCTGCTACCACAGACAAGGAATGATACAGAATGACATAGTCAGACGTATATGTTAATATTTGGAAATCAATGACAACACATGAAAAAACAAGTGTAAACAGTCTAGGTTCTATTTTGTCTTCATTGCGTTTGAAGAGCACTTCAGCTTCAATACAAACAAGAAACAGGCTGTCATGATGAGCTAGAGGTCACAAAGAATATGCTTTGTAATTATGTCAGTCATTTTGTCTTCCCCTCAATTCACCCTAAAAATGTACCATCCTCTGAGATGATATGCAATGTACCATCCCCTGAGTGATACGCAGTGTTCCATCCCCTGAGTGATATACGCAGTGTACCATCCCCTGAGTGATACGCAGTGTGGAAGCGATACTCCCGATGCCAGTCCACATGTCTGTTTTCACTGTGTCATCAACAACATCCATTTTTACATATTCTTTTACATTTTGGGACTTGCACAATGTGAGACATAAACACTTTGCAGGAGACTCCATGAAAACCTGTTCGAGATGTCCCACCTGATGTGGTCGTTGAGTTTCTGAAAGAGATTAATGTTTTTCATCTGATCTAAGACTTTAAGGAAGAAAGATTTTAACGAAGTTTCTGGTACGTTTTCAGGTGTCTTTTGAAGAGAAGTGTGAAAGGCGCCCCCCCCCCCCCCCCCCCCCCAATGACTTTTAAGTTGATTTTAATGTGGTGACAGCCTTGATATAGCCCTTTGCGGTCTGCTGGGCTATAAGCAACATTACCTTCCCTTCCCAAAGTGACTGTTGCTGTTCACAAGTGTTACTTTTTCGAAATAAACTAGTACTACTGTGACTGAGGCGCTATGGTAGTGCACGTAAATGTCAGTATGTGAAAGGTTTATCATGTACACATGTTGTGTACTTTTTGAGTCAAAGTACTGCTCATATAATCACGTGTACTATTCAAGAGATGGATAGCGGTGTTTCTTCTTTTCTTCTTTATTTAAAACTTTCTTGCCTCGTTTCACTTCAGACTTTGTTTTCCCACGTACATTAACGAATATTGGACCTTTCTCTCTGTCTCTGTCTCTGTCTCTCTCTCTCTCTCTGTCTATCTGTCTCTCTCTCTCTCTATGTCTGTCTATCTGTCTCTCTCTCGCTCTCTGCCTGCCTGTCTCTCTCTCTCTCTCTCTCTCTCTCTCTCTCTCTCTCTCTCTCTCTCTCTGCCTTTCTGTCTCTCCATCTCTCTCCTTTCCCCCTCTCTCTCTCCCTCTCTTCCCCCCCCCCCCCCCCCCCCACACACACACACACACGCACACAACCCGCCTTCCGAACATTGTGGGTTTCCCCTCAGCTGTGTTTACATGTTGCGGAGCAAGTGATGACACGTGTCACTGCATGAGGCATGAGGTATGAGGCTGTCAGAATCAGCATTGTTTGGGGGGGGGGGGGGGGGGGGGGGGGCTGCAGGGCTGCTGAGGCAGACTGCCGCTGTTCCTCCCTTCTGTCCTGATGCACTTAACCCCGGCTGTGTGGTCTGACCTCTGCTTTGATCTGGTCTCTCTAACAGCAGGACCTGCTTGTAGCCACACACACATCCTGCTCGAATGAGTAGAAAGACCGCTCTCTATTTTCACAGCTTAAAAAAAAAAAAAAATGAAGTGTGATATTTTGCATGAAACTAAGATCAGCGAAGAACACCCACATTTATCGGGAAATACAGTCAAATTCAATTCCAGTGTATGTGTGTGGGCCAGGGATGCAGACACCTGCAGTCAATTGACAGTCAAATTCAATTCCAGTGTATGTGTGTGGGCCGGGGATGCAGTGACCTGCAGTCAATTGACAGTCAAATTCAATTCCAGTGTATGTGTGTGGGCCGGGGGATGCAGTGACCTGCAGTCAATTGACAGTCAATTCAATTCCCTGTATGTGTGTGGGCCGGGGATGCAGTGGGCAGTCAGGTGACAGTCCTTCAATTCCAGTGTATGTGTGTGGGCCGGGGATGCAGTCACCTGCAGTCAATTGACAGTCAAATTCAATTCCAGTGTATGTGTGTGGGCCGGGGATGCAGTCCACCTGCAGTCAAATTGACAGTCAACAATTCCAGTGTATGTGTGTGGGGCCGGGATGCAGTGACCTGCAGTCAATTGACAGTCAAATTCAATTCCAGTGTATGTGTGTGGGCCGGGGATGCAGACACCTGCAGTCAGTTGACAGTCCGAATTCATTCCAGTGTATGTGTGTGGGCCGGGATGCAGTCACCTGCAGTCTTGACAGTCAAATTCAATTCCAGTGTATGTGTGCCGGGGATGCAGACACCTGCAGTCATTTGACACGTCAAATTCAATTGCATGTATGTGTGTGGGCCGGGGATGCAGTCACCTGCAGCAGTGTCAGTCAATCAATTCCATTGTGTTGGGTGGGCCGGGGATGCAGGGGTCAATTGACAGTCAAATTCAATTCCAGTGTATGTGGGGGCCGGGGATGCAGTGGCTGCAGTCAGGACAGTCAAATTCTTCCAGTGTATGTGTGTGGGCCGGGGATGCAGTCACCTGCAGTCAATTGACAGTCAAATTCAATTCCAGTGTATGTGTGTGGGCCGGGGATGCAGTGTGCAGTCAATTGACAGTCAATTCAATTCCAGTGTTGATGTGTGGGCCGGGGATGCAGACACCTGCAGTCAGTTGACAGTCAAATTCACACAGTGTATGTGTGGGCGAGGATGAGTACCTGCAGTCAATTGACAGTCAAATTCAATCCAGTGTATGTGTGTGCCGGCACAGCTTAAAAAAAAAAAAATTGAAGTCAAATTGAAGTGTGTGATATTTTGCATGAAACTAAGATCCGGGGATGCAGACCTGCAGTCAATTGACAGTCAAATTCAATTCCATGTTATGTGTGTGGGCCGGGGATGCAGTCACCTGCAGTCAATCAAATTCAATTCCAGTGTATGTGTGTGGGCCAGGGATGCAGGCAGTCAGTGACAGTCAAATTCAATTCCAGTGTATTGTGTGGGCCACAGTCACCTGCAGTCATTCAGTCAAATCCAGTCCATGTATGTGTGTGGGCCGGGGATGCAGTGACCTGCAGTCAGTTGCAGTCAAATTCAATTCAGTGTATGTGTGACCTGCAGTCAACAGTCAAATTCAATTCCAGTGTATGTGTGTGGGCCGGGATGCAGACACCTGCAGTCAGTTGACAGTCAAATTCAATTCCAGTGTATGTGTGTGGGCCGGGGATGCAGTCACCTGCAGTCAATTGACAGTCAAATTCAATTCCAGTGTATGTGTGTGGGCCGGGGATGCAGTGACACCTGCAGTCAGTTGACAGTCAAATTCAATTCCAGTGTATGTGTGTGGGCCGGGGATGCAGACACCTGCAGTCAGTTGACAGTCAAATTCAATTCCAGTGTATGTGTGTGGGCCGGGGATGCAGTCACCTGCAGTCAGTTGACAGTCAATTGACAGTCAAATTCAATTCCAGTGTATGTGTGTGGGCCGTGGTGTGTGGGGCCATGCAGTCACCTGCAGTCAGTGACAGTCAAATTCAATTCCAGTGTATGTGTGTGGGCCGGGGATGCAGTCACCTGCAGTCAGTTGACAGTCAAATTCAATTCCAGTGTATGTGTGTGGGCCGGGGATGCAGTCACCTGCAGACAGTCAATTCAATTCCAGTGTATGTGTGTGGGCCGGGGACAGTCAAATTGACAATTCCAGTGTATGTGTGTGTGGGGGCCGGGGATGCAGTCACCTGCAGTCAGTTGACAGTCAAATTCAATTCCAGTGTATGTGTGTGGGCCGGGGATGCAGTCACCTGCAGTCAGTTGACAGTCAAATTCAATTCCAGTGTATGTGTGTGGGCCGGGGATGCAGTCACCTGCAGTCAATTGACAGTCAAATTCAATTCCAGTGTATGTGTGTGGGCCGGGGATGCAGTCACCTGCAGTCAGTTGACAGTCAAATTCAATTCCAGTGTATGTGTGTGGGCCAGGGATGCAGTCACCTGCAGTCAGTTGACAGTCAAATTCA
This sequence comes from Conus betulinus, assembly GCA_016801955.1. NCBI lineage: Eukaryota > Metazoa > Mollusca > Gastropoda > Neogastropoda > Conidae > Conus > Conus betulinus. Next base: position 69,189 of record JADBJO010005611.1, on the reverse strand, counting down.
ATTCCAGTGTATGTGTGTGGGCCCGGGGATGCAGTCACCTGCAGTCAATTGACAGTCAAATTCAATTCCAGTGTATGTGTGTGGGCCAGGGATGCAGTCACCTGCAGTCAGTTGACAGTCAAATTCAATTCCAGTGTATGTGTGTGGGCCGGGATGCAGTCACCTGCAGTCAATTGACAGTCAAATTCAATTCCAGTGTATGTGTGTGGGCCGGGGATGCAGTCACCTGCAGTCAATTGACAGTCAAATTCAATTCCAGTGTATGTGTGTGGGCCGGGCAGATGCAGTCACCTGCAGTCAGTTGACAGTCAAATTCAATTCCAGTGTATGTGTGTGGGCCAGGGATGCAGTCACCTGCAGTCAGTTGACAGTCAAATTCAATTCCAGTGTATGTGTGTGGGCCAGGGATGCAGTCACCTGCAGTCAGTTGACAGTCAAATTCAATTCCAGTGTATGTGTGTGGGCCAGGGATGCAGTCACCTGCAGTCAGTTGACAGTCAAATTCAATTCCAGTGTATGTGTGTGGGCCGGGGATGCAGTCACCTGCAGTCAGTTGACAGTCAAATTCAATTCCAGTGTATGTGTGTGGGCCGGGGATGCAGTCACCTGCAGTCAGTTGACAGTCAAATTCAATTCCAGTGTATGTGTGTGGGCCGGGGATGCAGTCACCTGCAGTCAGTTGACAGTCAAATTCAATTCCAGTGTATATGTGTGTGGGCCGGGGA
>JADBJO010005611.1:55964-60964 GCA_016801955.1 Conus betulinus | reverse complement strand
GAATTTCTCAAGATTGATGACAGAACCAGCAAAAAGGAGAAGAACATACGAGCAAAAATGCTGATAAACAAAATGCCGGGAAGATTCCTTCTTGATACAGGAGCAACAACAAACGTAATGTCTGACAGCCTGTACATCGAAGTTACTGGAGATGAAAGATGCTTTGACCTGCAGAAGACGAAAAAGAAACTTGTGAAGGTCAACGGGACCGAAATGAAGCCTGTTGGTGAGATATAAGTTGCGAGTGAAGAATCCCAAGAACAGAAAGAAGTACAAGGTCAACTTCGTGATCACCAAAACAGACTGTAAGCCAGTACTGGGACTGAAAGCTGTACAAGACATGCAGCTGTTGACCATCAACGAAGAGAACATTGCAACGATAGCAGCAGATCAGAAAGCTGAAGAGGCAAATGCAACGGACATAGTCACAAGATACAAAGATGTGTTTGAAGGAGAAGGAAAATTAGAAGGAAAACTCTGTCTGGAAACCGATCCCAGCACTGCACCAGTGAAGATGCCTTGCAGAAAGTGGCCGATAGCAGTCCAAGAGAAGGTGAGAGAACGAGCGAAAAGGTTGGAGAAATTGGATGTTGTGACCAATGCAGACACCCCAATGGAGTGGATCAGCAGCTTGGTCGTGGCAACAAAGGGCAACGGGAAGGTCGGACTGTGCATTGATCCCAAACCACTCAACAAAGCCCTAAAGAGAAACGAATTCCAACTGTTGATGAGTACTGCCACTCCTCCAGGGATGCCAAATATTTCACACACTTGGATGCCAGAAACGGGTTTTGGCACGTGGTACTGACAAAGATAGCAGTTACCTGACGACCTTTGAGACTCCTTTTGGCAAGTACCGGTGGAAACGGATGCCATTTGGAATTTCACCAGCCCCAGAAGAATTCCAGAGGAGGACTGACACGGTTTTGGCAGGACTGCCAGGCGTGGTAGCAGTTCATGATGACAATCTTGTTTTTGGCAAAGGAGCAACCGAGGAAGCAGGAGAAAAAGACCATGATGCCAACCTGAACCGTTTCCTACAAAGATGTCGGGACACTGGAATCAAGCTGAACAAGGAGAAGATCGAACTGAAACAAACGGAGGTGTCACACTTGGGGCACATCTTTTCAAGAGAAGGTTTGAAAGCCGATCCAAAGAAACTGGATGCTGTCCAACAACTCCCAGTCCCTGAAGACAAAGCAGCAGTGCAGAGACTACTGGGTGTAGTTGGTTACCTTCAGAAGTTCGCACCAAATCTTTCTGAAGCAGCAGCACCACTCGGACAACTTGTGAGAAAGGACGTCCACTTCAGACGGGATGAAGATGTCCACGGTGAAGCCTTGAAGAAAGTGAAGAGAATACTTTCTGAGCTGCCTGTGCTTCGATACTTTGACTCTTCAGGAAAGTGCAGGACCACACTTCAGTGTGATGCTTCACAGTGCGGACTAGCAGCGTGCCTCATGCAGGAGGTCAGCCAATACAGTGCGCTTCCCGAGCATTGACAGAAACAGAGCAGAGCTACGCTCAAACAGAAAAAGAGATGTTGGCAATACTCTTTGGACTGGAAAGGTTTGAAAGGTACGTCTATGGTACAGGCATCCTGGTAGAGACTGACCACAAGCCGCTTGAGACTATTCACAAGAAAAAGCTTACTTTCAGCGCCAAAGAGGATTCAGCGCATGCTACTCAGAACTCAAAAGTTCAGATACACGGTAGTGTACAAGCGCGGAGCTGAGATGTATCTGGCTGATACCCTCAGCAGAGCAGTCAGCGGAAAAGTGGATCACCAAGTCACCCACAAAAAGCCATCTTCTACACAGAACTGGAGAACACTGATCCCCTTCAAGAACTGGCCATCAGCGAAGAGAGACTGAACAGTCTCCAGCAAGCCACACAGGAAGATCCAACCATGAAAACTCTCAAAGCTGTCATACTACAAGGTTGGCCTGAGGAGAAACGACAACTTTCACTGCAATTACAAGACTACTTCCCTTTCAAGGAAGAACTGTCAGTCCAGAATGGTCTTGTCTTCAAAAGCCACAGAGTGATCGTTCCAGAAAATGAAAGAGAAGACGTCCTAGGAAAACTCCATGCAAGCCACTCAGGAATTGAGAGCTGCATAAGAAGAGCACGTGAGGTAGTCTACTGGCCGAGGATGAACTTAGACATCGAAGACTTCATCAAGAAATGCAGCGCCTGCAACACATTCCAACGTGGCCAGCAAAGAGAACCCGCTCATCAGCACAGCAATCCCTGACCTACCCTGGCAACACATTGCCTGTGACGTATTCGAACACAACAGCAACAAATACCTGGTTACGGTCGATCATTACCCAGACTTTTTCAAGATTGATCGTCTGCAAACGAGAGAATCTAAAGAAGTCATCATCTGCCTGATAAGACATGGCGAAACAAGGAATCCCAGAACGCCTGACAACAGACTGTGGAAGTCAGTTCACATCCATCCTGTTTGGGAAGTTCAGCAAAACATACGGATTTGAACATGTGACAAGCTTCCCACATTACCCACAATCCAATGGGAAAGCAGAGAGCGTGGTGAAGGCTCCAAGATGTGTATGAAGAAAACAGAACACAACTATCAAGATGTCTTCCTCGCTCTCCTCGAGTTGAGAAACATCCCCACAAAAACTGCGAACAGTTCGCCTGCTCAAATATTGTTTGGCAGGAGAACGAGAACTCAAGTGCCAGAGCTTCAAGAACTTTACTGAAGCCTGCATTTGTATCATCCAAGAAAGAGCTTGAAAAAAGGAAAATGAGCAAGCCCATTATTACAACAGAAGTGCTGTAGAACTGACAGAACTTATTCCAGGACAGGTTGTGAGATTTCTGCCGCCAGGATCCAAAAAGTGGGTCAGTGGCAAGGTAGACCGACAGGTGAATGTCCGGTCATACAACATTCGCACAGAGGCAAGGTAGACCGACAGGTGAATGTCCGGTCATACAACATTCGCAGAGGACGGACGTCAGTTCAGAAGAAATTGCCGACAGCTACGGGACACAGCAGAAACAGAGCTTCAGCAAATGGTCCACACTGATGATGACCCCGGATGGGAGGTCGTGGGTTCGAATCCCATCAGAGGCATGTAGGTTTTTTCTGCCCCGACCGGCTCCTACCCAGAGTTGAGTTTGCTGCGGACTCAGTTGGGAAGACTGGGACCGCACAGTCGAGTTTTCATCCACTTAATGGATGCGTTTCTGAGAGTGTTGCTCAAATTTTCCTGACCAACACTGCAGGTGCCTGTATCTCTCGGGCCTGGTTGACGCCGGGATATATTATGAAAGGAAGCGTAGAGTACAGCCCTGTCATGTAGTCTCAGACCGAAATGGAAATCCGTAGCATCATCTTAATCATCCTCATTCTCATCGATCAGCATTAAAAAAAAAAAAAAATGTCCCAAGTTCTGTGGCCCTTCATCCCTGCTCTCATGGTGACCTCAGTTTCGATGTCCCTCTCCACGTCTGTGGCCTTGGTTTGGTTCCGTCGGGGTCGCCGGTATCGGCGAGTCCATGGGGGCTGTCGTTGGACGGACGTGGTGGCGCCCTCCGGAGGGAGAGCTCACTCACGCCGGCTCCGCGACTAAGCAATTATTGTCGTCAGTAGGGGGCTTAGTAGGTGGTGTCCAGCGTATGTTAGATCAGAACAGGCGCCACTGAACACCACCGAAGTGACTCGGCAGCAGTGCAGTGTCTCCTCCGGTGGGTTGCCTCTTGACGACTTGACATTGACTCCGCCCTGTGGATTGTCGGTGCCGGGGCTGCGGTGGGGCCGACCGGGCTGTGGCTGTGGACGGGGTGTCGGAATGAGCGATGTGGGTGCACTGCCTCTGAAGTGGTGCAGAGGTTGGGGCAGCAAAAAAAAAAAAAAAAAAAAAACAAAACACACACACAACACACACACAGACGTTGGAAGAAACGTCAGTGGAGCAGCCTGAACAAAACGGGCAACATCCGCCTGAGTCAGATCAACCATCCCCCAGGAGCCAGTCTGAGACAGCCAAACGACAAGGAACCCGACATGGCCACACAGCCAACACATGTAGGACAACCCGAACTTGGCAATGTCCCTTACCGAACAAGGTCTGGTAGACAGAGCAAGAGACCGGATTTTCTGAAATATGAATGAAACTGAAGACTATAACGCAATCAGAAAAACGTAAAGCATTATGAAACCTGGACAGGATGATAATGGACTGTGCAATAATTAGACAAAGGGGAATGAAAGACTGGATTCATTGGGAATAATGTGTGTATTTTGTTGACGTGGAGGTATTAGGATCAGAGACATCCAATTTGGTTGAAAGGTATAACTGGGAAAAAGGGTTCTTTTTGTTTTCCTAAAGAAAGGGGGATGTGACGTGTGTAAACGTGTTGACAGTGTGTTAACTGTATTCAGTCAGCTGACGGCAGCGTGCCGACGGTAGTGGTGAATTGTTAACTGATGGTGTTTCACTGTAAAACGTATAGCGTCAGCTGTGAATCAGAGAGCATATAGTAAAGACGTTGAAGCATTGCACTTGTCTTCTGAGTTGTCGGAAGCAAGAACGAAACTCTCTCTCTCTCTCTCTCTCTCTCTCTCTCTCTCTCTCTCTCTCTCTCTCTCTCTCTCTCTCTCTCTGTGTCAGTCTCTTCCCTCCTCTCAGGGGATGCTCTCTGTCTGTCAGTTTGTCTCTCTGTGTCTGAACGCTTGTTCGTCTGTCTGTCTGTCTGTCTGTCTCTGGTTCTGTCTGTCAGTCTGCCTGTCTGTCTGTCGCTTCCTTCTCTCTGTTTCTATCTGTCTGACTGTCTTTCTGTCTGTTTCTGTGTCTCTCTCTGCATCTCTGACTGCGTCTCTGTCTGTCTCTCTGTGTCTGTCTCTCTGTCCCCCCCCCCCCTTTCTCTCCCCTCTCTCGCCTTCCCTCTTCCTCTCCCCTTGTCTGTTGTTTTCTGTCTGCCCATGTGTTTGTCTGTCTCTATTTGTCGGTAACTCCAACCGTCTGCCT
>JADBJO010005611.1:50964-53464 GCA_016801955.1 Conus betulinus | reverse complement strand
TCAGTCGAAATTACGTTAACTGTGTAGAGTATAATTTGAAAAAGAGAAATCGCTTGAGGCTGTTTACTTTAGCATCGTGTGAATAGTGGCAGTGCGTGCTTTAAACACAGCAGTTGTCATTTTTGAGCGGAAATGGGCGTGAGTGTGGAGGATGAAGGACTAGAGAATTGAACATATAACCCTACGTCTGAAAGCCTGAACGCGGGAATTTGAAAACCAACCAACCAACCAACCAAACAAACAGCATCTTCCACCATTCCCATGCCTTGGATCAATACAATGCTTTCTGGATTTCTTTGCGGTAAGGGAAGAGAGATGGAAAACAGAATTAGCGGACCAGCGCAATATGCCATTTTTCACATCTGGGAACATTTGATGTGGTTCGTGGCAAGAAAGCGACAGTCATTTTGATGTTAAAAGCACTAATACAGATACACGCACAGTCATTTTGACGTTAAAAGCACTAATACAGATACACGACAGTCATTTGGACGTTAGAAGCACTAATACAGTTACATGACAGCCATGTTGATGTTAAAAACAGTAACACAGATACACGCACAGTCATGTTGACGTTAAAAGCACAAAACACAGACACACGCACAGACACTGGCATGCTCTTTTCACCCGTTTCGGATCACCTGCTCACTGAGAGCCCCCACCCCTCCACTCCCGACCCTTCAAACATTCTCAATGGCAAACAGACGTCAGTGTCACTGTACTAATGGCAAACAGACGTTAGTGTCACTGTACTAATGGCAAACAGACGTTAGTGTCACTGTACTAATGGCAAACAGACGTTAGTGTCACTGTACTAATGGCAAACAGACGTTAGTGTCACTGTACTAATGGCAAACAGACGTTAGTGTCACTGTACCAATGGCAAACAGACGTTAGTGTCACTGTACCAATGGCAAAGAGCGTTAGTGTCAGTGTACCAATGGCAAATGGCAGACGTTAGTGTCAGTGTACCAATGGCAAACAGACGTTAGTGTCACTGTACTAATGGCAAACAGACGTTAGTGTCACTGTACTAATGGCAAACAGACGTTAGTGTCACTGTACTAATGGCAAACAGACGTTAGTGTCACTGTACTAATGGCAAACAGACGTGGGGGATCAGAAGGACCAGGAGGTTGTGGGTGATCAGAAGGACCAGGTGGTTGTGGGTGATCAGAAGGACAGGAGGTTGTGGGTGATCAGAAGGACCAGGAGGTTGTGGGTGATCAGAAGGACCAGGAGGTTGTAGGTGATCAGGACCAGGAGGTTGTGGGTGATCAGGACCAGGAGGACCAGTGGGTGGTGGGTGATCAGAAGGACCAGGAGGTTGTGGGTGATCAGAAGGACCAGGAGGCTGTGGGTGATCAGAGGACCAGGAGGTTGTGGGTGATCAGGGACCAGGAGGTTGTGGGTGATCAGACCAGGAGGTTGTGGGTGATCAGAAGGACCAGGAGGTTGTGGGTGATCAGAAGGACCAGAAGGACCAGGAGTGGGGGATCAGAAGGACCAGGAGGTTGTGGGTGATCAGAAGGACCAGGAGGCTGTGGGTGATCAGAAGGACCAGGAGGCTGTGGGTGATCAGAAGGACCAGGAGGGCTGTGGGTGATCAGAAGGACCAGGAGGTTGTGGGTGATCAGAAGGACCAGGAGGACCAGGAGCTTGTTGGGGTGATCAGAAGGACCAGGAGGTTGTGGGTGGTTGTGTTGGTGATCAGAAGGACCAGGAGGTTGTGGGTGATCAGAAGGACCAGGAGGTTGTGGGTGATCAGAAGGACCAGGAGGTTGTGGGGTGATCAGAAGGACCAGGAGGTTGTGGGTGATGAGAAAGACTAGGAGGTTGTGGGTGATTAGAAGGACCAGGAGGCTGTGGGTGATCAGGACCAGAGGTTGTGGGTGATCAGAAGGACCAGGAGGTTCAAAGGCATCAGGCGGCTGGTCCATGCTCAGGCTTGGGCTGCAGGGAGGTCTATCAGGCTCTTGGGATCCCACCCTGGTTGTGACTGGGACTGCTGCACACAGGTAGCTGTGGGCCTATATCACACAGTGCTGCAGGAGGTAGTCAACAGTGTGAACCAGGCTGTGCCGGCTGTAGGTGGTGCTCTGCCGCCTGGCAGAAGCAGGACGTAGTCAGCAGCGTGAACCAGGCTCTGCCGGCTGTGGCTGGTGCTCTTCCGCCTGTCAGAAGCTTCATTCCGGGGTGGTTCCTGCTGGAGACAGGCCTGTGGACCTGGACAGAGTGGACAGATCCTTTATGTCTCCACTGACGTCCGTGGGACCTTTTCTGCTGTACTGGCTCAGGCCACTCGGTGCTGAGACTGCCGATGGTGTCAGAGACAACTTGGTGCTGAGACTGCCCATGGTGACAGAGTCAACTCGGTGCTGAGACTGCCGATGGTGACGGAGTCAACTCGGTGTTGAGACTGCCGATGGTGACGGAGTCAACTCGGTGCTGAGACTGCCGATGGGTGGCGGAGTCAACTCGGTGTTGAGACTGCTGATGG
>JADBJO010005611.1:33464-35964 GCA_016801955.1 Conus betulinus | reverse complement strand
ATCATCTGCAGAATATGCCATGTATCATCACCGGTAGAATATGTCATGTGCTGTCATTTGTAGAAATATGGCATGCGTTGTCATCTGTAGAATATGGCATGTGCAGTCATCTGTAGAATGTGTCATGTGCCATCATCTGTAGAATACATCAAGTGTCATCATCTGTAGAATATGTCATGTATCATCATCGGTAGAATGTGTCAAATATGCCATCATCTGTAGAATGTGTCATGTGCCATCATCTGTAGAATATGGCATGTGCAGTCATCTGTAGAATGTGTCATGTGCCATCATCTGTAGAATACATCGTGTCATCATCTGTAGAATATGTCATGTGTCAGCATCTGTAGAATATGTCATGTGCTGTGTGTGCTGCCATCTGTAGAATATGTCATGTGCAGTCATATGTAGAATTTGTCATGGCGTGTGTGTGCCTTTCCACAGGTGGTGCAGGAATATGAGCGTGCCGTCATCTTCAGGCTGGGTCGCCTGCTGTCTGGAGGCGCCAAGGGGCCAGGTGAGTGTTGTTGGTTTGAAGGAGATCACCTGTCTTGGTTGTTTAGTTATTAGACTTTTTTTTAATGTGACCTTTTCTTCAAACATGTAACCTTGATGTGTCCTTCAGGTGGCCTGCCATATTTCTATAAAGCTTTTTTTTTTTTTTTTGATGAAAAGTCGTTTAGCTGGGATGATAAGAAAGAATGTGATAAATCTGTAATGTTTGGCTTCTTGATTTTCTGTTAAAACCCTTTCTGGCTGGTGTCAGACCCTTGGTCAGGTGTATTTGAACACATGCATGTTGGACTGTACTTGACCCCTGGTCATTTGAACACATGCGTGTTGGACTGTACTAAACCCCTGGTCAGGTGTATTTGAACACTATGCATGTTGGATGACTGTACTTGACACCTGGTCATTTGAAGACATGCATGTTGGACTGTACTTGACCCCTGGTCATTTGAACACATGCATGTTGGACTGTACTTGACCTCTGTTCAGGTGTATTTGAACACATGCATGTTGGGCTGTACTTGCCCCATGGTCAGGTGTATTTTAACACATGTTGGACTGTCCTTGACCTCTGGTCAGTTGTATTTGAACACATGCATGTTGGACTGTCCTTGACCCCTGGTCAGTTGTATTTGAACACATGCATGTTGGGCTGTACTTGACCCCTGGTCAGGTGTATTTGAACACATGTTGGACTGTCCTTGACCCTTGGTCAGGTGTATTTGAAGACATGCATGTTGGACTGTCCTTGACCCCTGGTCATTTGAACATGCATGTTACACTGCACTTGACCCCTGGTCATTTGAACATGCATGTTACACTGCACTTGACCCCTGGTCATTTGAACATGCATGTTACACTGCACTTGACCCCTGGTCATTTGAACATGCATGTTACACTGCACTTGACCCCTGGTCAGGTCGTAAATCTTGGTCAGACCAAGCATATCCACTCCTTACCCTGTGGAGAAATAATGAGGAAAGTGAGAGGAAAGCTATTTGCATTTCCATCATGTGCTGCTTTCTGTGCACAAAAGTCAAATAATGTATTGGAGCTTTTGTCTTTTTCTTTTTTTTTTTTTTTTGACATCATGAGCCAGTGAAGTAAGTTCACAAAGAGGCAAGTCTCAACCAGACAAAATCTTTCTGGATGACCTCTGTGAGTAACTCGAAAATTATGAGAACAAAAGACATGAAAGATCCCCAAAGTTTAAAAAAAAAAAATGTTTGATTATCACACATTTGAATTTTATTGGCATTTGATCACAAATGGGTCTATGTGTGCAGGAGTAAGTTTTAATCATCAAGCGATGAATGGTCTGTTCAGACACCAGTGATGGTCTGTTCAGACACCAGTGATGAACAGTCTGTTCAGACACCAGTGATGAAAAGTCTGTTGAGACACCAGTGATGGTCTGTTCAGACACCAGTGATGGTCTGTTCAGACACCAGTGATGGTCTGTTCAGACACCAGTGATGAATGGTCTGTTCAGACACCAGTGATGGTCTGTTCAGACACCAATGATGGTCTGTTCAGACACCAGTGATGGTCTGTTCAGACACCAGTGATGAATGGTCTCAGACACCAGTGATGAATGGTCTGTTCAGACACCAGTGATGAATGGTCTGTTCAGACACCAGTGATGGTCTGTTCAGACACCAGTGATGGTCTGTTCAGACACCAGTGATGGTCTGTTCAGACACCAGTGATGAATGGTCTGTTCAGACACCAGTGATGGTCTGTTCAGACACCAATGATGGTCTGTTCAGACACCAGTGATGGTCTGTTCAGACACCAGTGATGAATGGTCTCAGACACCAGTGATGAATGGTCTGTTCAGACACCAGTGATGAATGGTCTGTTCAGACACCAGTGATGGTCTGTTCAGACACCAGTGATGAATGGTCTGTTCAGACACCAGTGATAAGTGGTCTGCTCAGGACACCAGTGATGGTCTGTTCAGACACCAGTGATGAATGGTCTGTTCAGA
>JADBJO010005611.1:5964-28464 GCA_016801955.1 Conus betulinus | reverse complement strand
TGTCCAGACAAGCCAGGCTGCAGTGTGGAGGGAGACAGTATTGATTGAGGGATTGGTCCTGCCTCTCAGGAGGCCTGGCCTTGCTGCTAGTGAAAAAAGACTGGAGTTCATTACCCTTGTCTATTTTTATGTCGATTCTTTGTCACCATGGAAACAGCAGCGAGCTGGCTATGTGTGTGTGTGTGTGTGTGTGTGCGTGCGTGTGTGTGTGTGTGTGTGTGTGTGTGTGTGTGTGTGTGTGTGTGTGCGTGCGTGCATGCGTGCTTGTGTGCGCAAATGCGCGCGCTCTTGTGTGTGTGTGTGTGTGTGTGTGAGTGAGTGTGAGTGTGTATGTGTGTGTGTGTGAGAGAGAGAGAGGGGGGTTGTATGAATATGCCATGATGCAGAGAGACACTTTGTCACTTTACAAGCATTTATGCTGTCTGGTCAGGTAATGAGACAGCGTCATTCACAATCCTTCACTCTCGTTTCATTCCTGTCTGGAATTTGTTCTGAAAAATGAAAGCATGGTATTCTCATTCCTTTTCAGCTTGCACTTCTAGAAGTGAAGAATATTTGTATGGAATTCAGAAACTAGTCCCCACAAACTGCTGAGGTTCAAACGAAATGTATCAGAAATGGAAAAGGCGTTACAGTCATAGGTTTTTGTACTCCCAGTTCTTGTAGAACAGGTCAAAATATGTTCCACTCATTCCAGACAAAACTACTGGGCTAATCTTTCTGAAAATTTGTAGGTATGCTCATTATGGGCCACGGAGGATGCCCGATGTTTTAGTTTACCGTTATAGCGGTTACTGATGGCTGTAATGGCCTGTAACAGTTTTTCTTCTTTATGGAATATCTCAGAAAGTACTTGGCCGATCTTTCTGTAAATTTGTATGTATGTACATTAATGGTCATGGATGATGCCTGATGTTTTTAATTTACCCCGTTATAGCCATTACTAACGGCTGTAACGGCCTGTAACGGTTTTCTTCTTTATGGAAAATGTCCCGATGTTTAAGTTTACCGTTATAGCCGTTACTAACGGCCCATAATGGTTTTCTTCTTGATGGAAAATCTCAGAAAGTTCTTGGCCGATCTTTCTGAAAATTGTAAGTATGTTCATTATAGGTCACAGATGGTGGGCCGATGTTTACCAGAATAGCCATTACTAACGGTATCACGTGTATTCAGGATAAACTGGGAGTACGTTTATATGCTTCGCATCTTGTTCTTTTCCATTCATTTCTTTGTGACAGATTGAGGCCTATGTTTGATTGGGGGGGGGGGGGGGGGGGGGGGGGGAGAGGGGGATGGGGGAGGGTATATGATAAGCAGCATTGGCAAAGCTTAAACCAGTGAGGAGAACCAAGGGCATGACTCTAGATTCAGGCTGAAGTTTCTGCATGTGACCATGCTGTCGACCATTCTGCAAGCATGCAAGTTGTGGACGGTGACTGCCTAAGTGCAAAGAAAGATCCAAGCAGTGCAGAGAAGATGCCTCAGAACAGTGCCCAGCGTCTCCTGTTCTGAGCACACTATACCCACAAAGCCTGCAGCACATCGGTGGGTTAGATTGAGGGTGTGTAGAGAGACCTTTTGACCTTTGCGAGGAAACCCATCTGCTGTACTGAGCACATGCACACTGTACACCACAAAGTCTGCACATCGGTGACGCAGATTGAGGGTGTGTGTCTGAAGACCTTGTGACCGTAGTGAGGAAACGCATCTGCTGTACTGAGCATAATGTACACCACAAAATCAGCACATTTTCTCTGCTGAAGCCTTGCGATTGTTTCTTAGTCATTCTTGTGTTTATGTTCCACCCACTGTTACTCCCTTCAGCTGTGTCCACACAGTCTGTCTGTCTATCTGTCTGTCTGTCTGTCTGTCTCCATTGACACTACATGAGACTGCATCACATTACACAAGTTGCATGACCCTTTTTTTGTATTTGTCAGTTTTTATTGTAGATCTTCTCTATATGAGAACTGGGTTTTGTAAGAAAAAAAAAAAAGTTGCATTGTGTGTGTGTGTGCATGTGTATGTGCATGTGTGCAGGTGCGTGCGCATGTTGGATGTGCACTTTTGAAATATGTTTGTGCATGCACATGGGCACACATGCAGGCATACAAGCACCTGCACATGCAATTATGATGGAAGAATGTGCATGGACATGAGAATCTCTCAGGATTGGCAATTTTTTTTTTTTTTTTAAAAAAACTGAATGTTGCATTGTAAAAACAGAAAACTAAATGTTACATTGTAAAAACAGAAAACTAAATGTTACATGGTAAAAAAAACAGAAAATTAAATGCTACATTGTGAAAACAAAACTAAATGTTACATTGTAAAAACAGAAAACTGAATGTTGCATTGTAAAAACAAAACTAAATGTTACATTGTAAAAACAGAAAACTAAATGTTAATATTGTAAAAACAAAGAAGTAGTATCCTACTGTACTTTTTAATGATGTGTTACAGTTTCTAATGTTAATTTTTAACAGGTGGCAATAGGTACGTGTGTGTGTGTGTGTGTGTGTGTGTGTGTGTGTGTGTGTGTGTGTGTGTGGTTGTTGTTGTTGTTGTTGTTGTTGTTGTTGTTGTTGTTGTTGTGTTGTTTCAATACCAAGGGAACAGTGTCAAGTGATGAATGTGGGGCTTTGTTATATACTGCCTGCACATTAGCAGTGTCATGCAGTTTGCACACTTTATACATTCCTAGTTGTAGGTCAGTGGCACAGGCCACTGGTCACTCTCTGACAGTCTGAGGGACTGACCAGTATGCTGGATTCAGGCCCAGACCACTCAGGTCACTCTCTGAGGAACTGACCAGCATGCTAGAGTCACCACAGGCCAGATCACTCTGAGGGACTGACCAGTGTGCTGGATTCAGGCACAGGCCAGGTCACTGTCTGAGGGATTGACCAGTGTGCTGGGTTCACCACAGGCCAGGTCACTCTCTGAGGGACTGACCATCATGCTGGATTGACGCACAGGCCAGGTCACTCTCTGAGGGAGTGACCAGCGTGCTGGAGTCACCCACAGGCCAGGTCACTCTCTGAGGGACTGACCAGCGTGCTGGATTCGGGCCCAGGCCAGGTCACTCTCTGAGGGACTGACCAGCGTGCTGGATTGACGCACAGGCCAGGTCACTCTCTGAGGGAGTGACCAGCGTGCTGGATTGACGCACAGGCCAGGTCACTCTCTGAGGGACTGACCAGCGTGCTGGAGTCACCCACAGGCCAGGTCACTGCTGAGTGGAGCCAGTCAGGGTGCCTCTTCACTGCTCTGTCCTGATTCATAGGCTCACTGTGTCCTGATCCATAGGCTCACTGTGTCCTGATTCATAGGCTCACTGTGTCCTGATTCATAGGCTCACTGAGTCCTGATTCACGGCTCACTGTGTCCTGATTCATAGGCTCACTGATTTATTCATCTGCGAATTAACCTGCATGTGTTGTGCGCTTATGGCGAGCAGAGGGGTGAATTAATCCACATGTGTTGTGTGCCTATGGTGTAGCAAAGGGGATGTAGCATGTATGGGTGGACTAGGGATGTAGCATGTGTGGGTGGACTAGGGATGTAGCATGTATGGGTGGACTAGGGATGTAGCATGTGTGGGGTGGACTAGGGATGTAGCATGTGTGGGTGGACTAGGAGTGTAGCATGTGTGGGTAGACTAGGAGTGTAGCATGTGTGGGTGGACTAGGGATGTAGCATGTGTGGGTGGACTAGGAGTGTAGCATGTGTGGGTGGATTAGAGATGTAGCATGTGTGGGTGGACTAGGGATGTAGCATGTGTGGGTGGACTAGAGATGTAGCATGTGTGGGTGGACTAGGGATGTAGCATGTGTGGGTGGACTAGGAGTGTAGCATGTGTGGGTGGATTAGAGATGTAGCATGTGTGGGTGGACTAGGGGTGTAGCATGTGTGGGTGGACTAGGGGTGTAGCATGTGTGGGTGGACTAGGAGTGTAGCATGTGTGGGTGGACTAGGAGTGTAGCATGTGTGGGTGGACTAGGGATGTAGCATGAGTGGGTGGACTAGGAGTGTAGCATGTGTGGGTGGATTAGAGATGTAGCATGTGTGGGTGGACTAGGGATGTAGCATGTGTGGGTGGACTAGAGATGTAGCATGTGTGGGTGGACTAGGGATGTAGCATATGTGGGGGACTAGGAGTGTAGCATGTGTGGGTGGATTAGAGATGTAGCATGTGTGGGTGGACTAGGGGTGTAGCATGTGTGGGTGGACTAGGAGTGTAGCATGTGTGGGTGGACTAGGGGTGTAGCATGTGTGGGTGGACTAGGAGTGTAGCATGTGTGGGTGGACTAGGGGTGTAGCATGTGTGGGTGGACTAGGGGTGTAGCATATGTGGGTGGACTAGGAGTGTAGCATGTGTGGGTGGACTAGGGGTGTAGCATGTGTGGGTGGACTAGGGATGTAGCATGTGTGGGTGGACTAGGAGTGTAGCATGTGTGGGTGGACTAGGAGTGTAGCATGTGTGGGTGGATTAGAGATGTAGCATGTGTGGGTGGGACTAGCGATGTAGCATGTGTGGGTGGACTAGGGATGTAGCATATGTGGGGTGGACTAGGGGTGTAGCATGTGTGGGTGGATTAGAGATGTAGTATGTGTGTGGGTGGACTAGGGGTGTAGCATGTGTGGGTGGACTAGGGGTGTAGCATGTGTGGGTGGACTAGGGATGTAGCATGTGTGGGTGGACTAGGTGCACGTAGGAATGTCTCCGTGATGACACTGACAGTCTGGAACAGTTTCCTTGGTAGAGTTCTTCTATTCCCTTTTTTTTGTAACTCTCAGCCTTGCTGGCCCTCCATCACCTCCTTTGCTGGGGGAACTCATCTGCCCCACCTCGCCGTCCCCTGCTCCCCCTTCCCCCCTCTTGTGGACCATATGTGAGAGTGGTCAGGGCGTGTTGGTAGGAACCAATTAGAAATGTATCGATCTGATTCATGGGGGCTGAGGGTGGGGTGGGGGGGCTGGGGCTGGGTGGTGGGGTGGGATTGGGGGGAGGATCAAAGCACACCGGCTGAATGCCAGTTTCTTAATGACCAGTGCATGGCGGGCGACTGCAGGTCTGTTGGCACGAACATGATTTGACATCTGTTCAGGCGGGGTCCCTTTGGGAATGGCCCAGGCTGTAGTTTAGTTTATGCATGCTTTCTGCTTTCTGCTGTGTTGATTGTGGGAGGCGTTGTCACTTCTTTGTGTCAGTTTCTCTCCCTAATCATTCTTTCAATATTTTATACGGGTGTGGCGCTGAAAAACTTTGATCTCTGAGAGAAGCGGAGCCTACGCTGATTTAAGCATGAATGCAGAGAACTGTGACTGGTTTGGTATGGCTTGGAGTCAACTTCCTGTCAGGTCCTAGAGATGTTTTGATTGTGTGTAGCAACTAGGAATGTTCAGAATAACCACTTGGAGCTATTTGCTGTGAATGTAAATACCTTGCTGTGCAATCAGTAGCTATACATTGATATGATGTGAACATGAATCAGCGGGAAAGACCACAACTTCAGAGATTTAATGTGGAGCAAATGGAATTCAAGAATATAAAGAAGTAATGAGAAAGGGAAATGAGAAAGGAATGACAAAGGGAAATGAGAAAGGAATGACAAAGGGAAATGTCTCTAGAAAAAAAAAAACACACACACACACACACAAAAAAGGCATGACTTCCTAGAGTGGTGTTGGGGGTGTGGCATTAGGGAGATGATTGGGCGACATGTTAAAACCCGGTGTTTCGTTTGGAAAATCAAAAGCTTGTGATCTTTGAGAAGATCAGAATGACTTCCTTGAGGTTCGTAGGACAAAGTGACACAATGTTGGGGAAAAAATTGCTACTTGGAAACACTTTCATTTTGGGCACACACTCACACATGCACATACACATGCACACATGCACGCACGCACACACGCACGCACTGACACATGCACACAGACTCATACACACAGACACACACACATACACGCAGACACACACACAGACACACACACACACACACATACACACACTCACACACACACACACACACACACACACACACACACACACACACACACACACACACACACACACACACACACACACACACACACACACACACACACACACACACACACACACACACACACACACACACACACACACACACACACACACACACACACACACACACACACACACACACACACACACACACACACACACACACACACTGAAGATTGTACATAGCAATTTACACAGAACAGAGACAGAGGGACACTAAAACTGGAGCTGGAGAAGGCAGTGCCGACCCTGATGCTGACAGCACTGGCGCCAAACGGTGGCGGCATTGTTCACATTCAGTGAACAGATCACATTGTTGTGTGGAGAAATGGAACTGACGATCAGACTTTCCACCTCATGAATGCCGCTGAAGACACTTAGCGTTGTGGTGAATTGCAGCTATAAGTCAGCTGTGCTGTAGTAGAATTGCTGCAATAAGACAGCTGCAGCCTCCTGCTGAGTGGACGTCCCCAGGGCCGAGTGGACATCCCCAGGTTCGGTTAGTGTTTGGACAGGGGGTGGAGTGTGACCCTTCTGGCAGGGCCACAGTGGGGGTGGGGTGGGGTGGGGGGGTTGGGGGGAGGGAGGGGAGGGTGGACAAGGGGGCATGGGGGCAGGGGGAGGAACTGGGCTTTATCAATAGATGCTGTAAAAGGAACACACAAAGGTAATTACAGACCTCCATGTTGATTACTCCCTGCCGACTGGATAACAAGTGGCTCAGGATGTTGCGGTGTATTGGAGAGGGCAGGAAGGGCATTGATAAGATCAGCTGAGATGGAATGAACATGTGGATAAACATTCCATTCAGAAGAAAAATGTATCATGGGTATATTTGATGATGAATTAAACCTCTTTCAGTTCTCTTGACTTGGTCTGTGGCAAATGAAACGAGGAAGGTTTTTAGAGGAGAAAACCTTGAATAGAGGGACATTAGGACTGGGTTAGTTAATTAGAGATAAGGGGGGGGGGGGGGGGGGGGGGGGGGGGGGGGGGGGAGAGGGTGGAACCCCCAAACAACAACAACAACAACTTCTTGCTGAAAGACATAGATATGGCCGGATTGCTTGGTCAGTTTACTGTGGAATGTAATTTACAATTACAGCAGACAATCATTTTTTTTATTTGTAGTTGTATTTTTTCAGTCCCAGGGGACAGTCATTATTAAGAGCTTCTGTGATTGTTTTTTATACAAACACAATGGACACACACTGAAACTCTCCATGACTTGTTTGACAATCACAGTGGACCATCAGCATTAAAAGTTTCTATGTTTATGTCAATTAGAGGAGAAGTTTCTATGTTTATGCTAATTATAGGAGAGTTATACTCTGGTAATTATAGGAGAGTTATGCTCTGGTAATTATGGGAGAGTTATGCTCTGGTAATTGTAAGAGAGATATATTCTGGTAATTATAAGAGAGTTATGCTCTGGTTATTATAGGAGAGTTATGCTCTGGTAATTATAGGAGAGTTATGCTCTGGTTATTATAGGAGAGTTATGCTCTGGTAATTATAGGAGAGTTATACTCTGGTATTATATAGCAGAGTTATGCTCTGGTAATTACAGGAGAGTTATACTCTGGTAATTTGAAACAATGAAGCTGGAAAGGAAGCTTTAAATAAACCAGGATCTAGGAACAGATGGCAAGAGCAGCAGTAGCAGAGAGGGGACAGCAGCAACAATAACAAACAACAGAACCACAGCATCAGCACCACCACTCTGTGCCGTGTGATCACCTCCAGTGTGTGACATAGCATGTCTCATTGGTGTGTTAACAAACAACAGAACCACAGCATCAGCACCACCACTCTGTGCCATGTGTTCACCTTCAGTGTGTGACATAGCATGTCTCATTGGTGTGTTAACAAACAACAGAACCACAGCATCAGCACCACCACTCTGTGCCGTGAGTTCACCTTCAGTGTGTGATGTAGCATGTCTCATTGGTGTGTTAACAAACAACAGAACCACAGCATCAGCACCACCACTCTGTGCCGTGTGTTCACCTTCAGTGTGTGACGTAGCATGTCTCGTTGGTGTGTTAACAAACAACAGAACCACAGCATCAGCACCACCACTCTGTGCCGTGTGTTCACCTCCAGTGTGTGACGTAGCATGTCTCGTTGGTGTGTTAACAAACAACAGAACCACAGCATCAGCACCACCACTCTGTGCCCGTGTGTTCACCTTCAGTGTGTGACGTAGCATGTCTCGTTGGTGTGTTAACAAAACAACAGAACCACAGCATCAGCACCACCACTCTGTGCCGTGTGTTCACCTTCAGTGTGTGACGTAGCATGTCTCGTTGGTGTGTTAACAAACAACAGAACCACAGCATCAGCACCACCACTCTGTGTGCCGTGTGTTCACCTTCAGTGTGTGACGTAGCATGTCTCGTTGTGTGTTAACAAACAACAGAACCACAGCATCAGCACCACCACTCTGTGCCATGTGATCACCTTCAGTGTGTGACGTAGCATGTCTCATTGGTGTGTTACCAAACAACAGAACCACACCATCAGCACCACCACTCTGTGCCGTGTGTTCACCTTCAGTGTGTGATGAAGCATGTCTCATTGGTGTGTTAACAAACAACAGAACCACACCATCAGCACCACCACTCTGTGCCGTGTGATCACCTTCAGTGTGTGATGTAGCATGTCTCGTTGGTGTGTTAACAAACACAGAACCACACCATCAGCACCACCACTCTGTGCCGTGTGATCACCTTCAGTGTGTGATGTAGCATGTCTCATTGGTGTGTTAACAAACAACAGAACCACACCATCAGCACCACCACTCTGTGCCGTGTGATCACCTTCAGTGTGTGATGTAGCATGTCTCATTGGTGTGTTAACAAACAACAGAACCACACCATCAGCACCACCACTCTGTGCCGTGTGATCACCTTCAGTGTGTGATGTAGCATGTCTCGTTGGTGTGTTAACAAACAACAGAACCACAGCATCAGCACCACCACTCTGTGCTGTGTGTTCACCTTCAGTGTGTGACATAGCATGTCTCATTGGTGTGTTAACAAACAACAGAACCACAGCATCAGCACCACCACTCTCTGTGCCATGTGTTCACCTTCAGTGTGTGACATAGCATGTCTCATTGGTGTGTTAACAAACAACAGAACCACAGCATCAGCACCACCACTCTGTGCCGTGTGTTCACCTTTCAGTGTGTGACGTAGCATGTCTCATTGGTGTGTTAACAAACAACAGAACCACAGCATCAGCACCACCACTCTGTGCCGTGTGTTCACCTTCAGTGTGTGATGTAGCATGTCTCATTGGTGTGTTACCAAACAACAGAACCACAGCATCAGCACCACCACTCTGTGCTGTGTGATCACCTTCAGCGTGTGACGTAGCATGTCTCGTTGGTGTGTGTTACCAAACAACAGAACCACAGCATCAGCACCACCACTCTGTGCTGTGATCACCTTCAGCGTGTGACGTAGCATGTCTCGTTGGTGTGTTACCAAACAACAGAACCACACCATCAGCACCACCACTCTGTGCCGTGTGTTCACCTTCAGTGTGTGACGTAGCATGTCTCATTGGTGTGTTAACAAACAACAGAACCACACCATCAGCACCACCACTCTGTGCCATGGGTTCACCTTCAGTGTGTGACGTAGCATGTCTCATTGGTGTGTTAACAAAAACAACAGAACCACACCATCAGCACCACCACTCTGTGCCGTGTGTTCACCTTCAGTGTGTGACGTAGCATGTCTCATTGGTGTGTTAACAAACAACAGAACCACAGCATCAGCACCACCACTCTGTGCTGTGTGTTCACCTTCAGTGTGTGACGTAGCATGTCTCATTGGTGTGTTAACAAACAACAGAACCACACCATCAGCACCATCACTCTTTGCCGCGTGTTCACCTTCAGTGTGTGACGTAGCATGTCTCATTGGTGTGTTAACAAACAACAGAACCACACCATCAGCACCACCACTCTGTGCCGCGTGTTCACCTTCAGTGTGTGACATAGCATGTCTCATTGGTGTGTTAACAAACAACAGAACCACAGCATCAGCACCACCACTCTGTGCCATGTGTTCACCTTCAGTGTATGACATAGCATGTCTCATTGGTGTGTTAACAAACAACAGAACCACACCATCAGCACCACCACTCTGTGCCGTGTGATCACCTTCAGTGTGTGACGTAGCATGTCTCATTGGTGTGTTAACAAACAACAGAACCACAGCATCAGCACACCCACTCTGTGCCGTGTGTTCACCTTCAGTGTGTGACGTAGCATGTCTCGTTGGTGTGTTAACAAACAACAGAACCACAGCATCAGCACCACCACTCTGTGCCATGTGTTCACCTCCAGTGTGTGACATAGCATGTCTCATTGGTGTGTTAACAAACAACAGAACCACAGCATCAGCACCACCACTCTGTGCCATGTGTTCACCTTCAGTGTGTGACATAGCATGTCTCATTGGTGTGTTACAAACAACAGAACCACAGCATCAGCACCACCACTCTGTGCCGTGTGATCACCTTCAGTGTGTGACGTAGCATGTCTCGTTGGTGTGTTACCAAACAACAGAACCACAGCATCAGCACCACCACTCTGTGCCGTGTGATCACCTTCAGCGTGTGACGTAGCATGTCTCGTTGGTGTGTTACCAAACAACAGAACCACAGCATCAGCACCACCACTCTGTGCCGTGTGATCACCTTCAGCGTGTGACGTAGCATGTCTCGTTGGTGTGTTACCAAACAACAGAACCACAGCATCAGCACCACCACTCTGTGCTGTGTGATCACCTTCAGCGTGTGACGTAGCATGTCTCGTTGGTGTGTTACCAAACAACAGAACCACAGCATCAGCACCACCAGTCTGTGCCGTGTGTTCACCTTCAGCGTGTGACGTAGCATGTCTCATTGGTGTGTTAACAAACAACAGAACCACAGCATCAGCACCACCACTCTGTGCCGTGTGTTCACCTTCAGTGTGTGACGTAGCATGTCTCATTGGTGTGTTAACAAACAACAGAACCACACCATCAGCACCACCACTCTGTGCCGTGTGTTCACCTTCAGTGTGTGACGTAGCATGTCTCATTGGTGTGTTAACAAACAACAGAACCACACCATCAGCACCATCACTCTGTGCCGCGTGTTCACCTTCAGTGTGTGTGACGTAGCATGTCTCATTGGTGTGTTTAACAAACAACAGAACCACACCATCAGCACCACCCCTCTGTGCCGCGTGTTCACCTTCAGTGTGTGACATAGCATGTCTCATTGGTGTGTTAACAAACAACAGAACCACACCATCAGCACCACCACTCTGTGCCGCGTGTTCACCTTCAGTGTGTGACATAGCATGTCTCATTGGTGTGTTAACAAACAACAGAACCACAGCATCAGCACCACCACTCTGTGCCATGTGTTCACCTCCAGTGTGTGACATAGCATGTCTCATTGGTTTGTTAACAAACAACAGAACCACAGCATCAGCACCACCACTCTGTGCCATGTGTTCACCTTCAGTGTGTGACATAGCATGTCTCATTGGTGTGTTAACAAACAACAGAACCACAGCATCAGCACCACCACTCTGTGCCATGTGTTCACCTTCAGTGTGTGACATAGCATGTCTCATTGGTGTGTTAACAAACAACAGAACCACACCATCAGCACCACCACTCTGTGCCATGTGTTCACCTTCAGTGTGTGACATAGCATGTCTCATTGGTGTGTTAACAAACAACAGAACCACAGCATCAGCACCACCACTCTGTGCCATGTGTTCACCTTCAGTGTGTGACATAGCATGTCTCATTGGTGTGTTAACAAACAACAGAACCACAGCATCAGCACCACCACTCTGTGCCGTGTGATCACCTTCAGCGTGTGACGTAGCATGTCTCGTTGGTGTGTTACCAAACAACAGAACCACAGCATCAGCACCACCACTCTCTGTGCCGTGTGATCACCTTCAGCGTGTGACGTAGCATGTCTCGTTGGTATGTTACCAAACACAGAACCACAGCATCAGCACCACCACTCTGTGCCGTGTGTTCACCTTCAGCGTGTGACGTAGCATGTCTCGTTGGTATGTTAACAAACAACAGAACCACACCATCAGCACCACCACTCTGTGCCGTGTGTCATCTTCAGTGTGTGACGTAGCATGTCTCATTGGTGTGTTAACAAACAACAGAACCACACCATCAGCACCACCACTCTGTGCCGTGTGTTCACCTTCAGTGTGTGACGTAGCATGTCTCATTGGTGTGTTAACAAACAACAGAACCACAGCATCAGCACCACCACTCTGTGCTGTGTGTTCACCTTCAGTGTGTGACGTAGCATGTCTCATTGGTGTGTTAACAAACAACAGAACCACAGCATCAGCACCATCACTCTGTGCCGCGTGTTCACCTTCAGTGTGTGACGTAGCATGTCTCATTGGTGTGTTAACAAAACAACAGAACCACAGCATCAGCACCACCACTCTGTGCCACGTGTTCACCTTCAGTGTGTGACATAGCATGTCTCATTGGTGTGTTAACAAACAACACAGAACCACACCATCAGCACCACCACTCTGTGCCACGTGTTCACCTTCAGTGTGTGACATAGCATGTCTCATTGGTGTGTTAACAAACAACAGAACCACCCATCAGCACCATCACTCTGTGCCGCGTGTTCACCTTCAGTGTGTGACATAGCATGTCTCATTGGTGTGTTTAACAAACAACAGAACCACAGCATCAGCACCACCACTCTGTGCCATGTGTTCACCTTCAGTGTGTGACATAGCATGTCTCATTGGTTTGTTAACAAACAACAGAACCACAGCATCAGCACCACCACTCTGTGCCATGTGTTCACCTCCAGTGTGTGACATAGCATGTCTCATTGGTGTGTGTTAACAAACAACAGAACCACACCATCAGCACCACCACTCTGTGCCGCTCTGTGCCGCGTGTTCACCTCCAGTGTGTGACATAGCATGTCTCATTGGTGTGTTAACAAACAACAGAACCACAGCATCAGCACCACCACTCTGTGCCGTGTGTTCACCTCCAGTGTGTGACATAGCATGTCTCATTGGTGTGTTAACAAACAACAGAACCACACCATCAGCACCACCACTCTGTGCCGCTCTGTGCCGCGTGTTCACCTCCAGTGTGTGACATAGCATGTCTCATTGGTGTGTTAACAAACAACAGAACCACAGCATCAGCACCACCACTCTGTGCCATGTGTTCACCTTCAGACTGTGTGACATAGCATGTCGGACTGGTATTTTTCAGGGGACTGTAACAAACAACAGAACCATGACATCAATATCAACACTCTGTGCTGTGTGTTTCAGGTTCAGTGTGTGACATAGCATGTCTCATTGGTGTGTTACCAAACAACAGAGCCACACCATCCGCACCACCACTCTGTGCTGTGTGATCACCTTCAGTGTGTGACAGCATGGCTCATTGGTGTGTTAACAAACAACAGAGCCATGACATCAATATCAACACTCTGTGCCATGTGTTCAGGTACAGTGTGTGACATAGCATGTCTCATTGGTGTGTTAACAAACAACAGAACCACATCATCAACACCACCACTCTGTGCCGCGTGTTCACCTTCAGCGTGTGACGTAACATGTCTCATTGGTGTGTTAACAAACAACAGAACCACACCATCAGCACCACCACTCTGTGCCGTGTGATCACCTTCAGTGTGTGACGAAACATGTCTCATTGGTGTGTTAACAAACAACAGAACCACAGCATCAGCACCACCACTCTGTGCCGTGTGATCACCTTCAGTGTGTGACATAGCATGTCTCGTTGGTGTGTTAACAAACAACAGAACCACATCATCAGCACCACCACTCTGTGCCGTGTGTTCACCTCCAGTGTGTGACATAGCATGTCGGACTGGTATTTTTCAGGGGACTGTAACAAACAACAGAACCACGACATCAATGTCAACACTCTCTGGTGTGTATTCAGGTTCAGTGTGTGACGTAGCATGTCTCATTGGTGTGTTAACAAACAACAGAATCACATCATCAACACCACCACTCTGTACTGTGTGTTCACCTCCAGCATGTGACATAACATGACTGTGGTGTGGTTTCAAGGATCTTTTCACCTCCAGTGTGTGACGTAACATGTCTGTCAGGTGTGTTACAGGCATCTTTTCACCTCCAGTGTGTGACATAACATGTCTGTCTGGTGTGTTTCAGGGATCTTTTCACCTCCAGTGTGTGTGACGTAACATGTCTATCTGGTGTGTTTCAGGGATCTTTTCACCTCCAGCGTGTGACGTAACATGTCTGTCTGGTGTGTTTCAGGGATCTTTTCACCTCCAGCGTGTGACGTAACATGTCTGTCTGGTGTGTTTCAGGGATCTTTTTGTCCTGACATGTACTGTGTGTTCACAGGGATCTCCAGTGTGTGACATAACATGACTGTCTGGTGTGTTTCAGGGATCTTTTCACCCTCCAGTGTGTGATGTAACATGACTGTCTGGTGTGTTACAGGCATCTTTTCACCTCCAGTGTGTGACATAACATGTCTGTCTGGTGTGTTTCAGGGATCTTTTTTGTCCTGCCCTGCATCGAGGACTACACCAAGATTGACCTGAGAACAGTGACCTTTGACATCCCGCCCCAGGAGGTCAGTGAACTGGGGTCATGATGGAGGGATGTAGGATGCATTCCTGATCTGGACATCGCTGCTGTTTTTCTGTTGACATTGCTGCTGTTTTTTTCTGATGGCGGATGATTGTAAGGTCTTGTGGAATGTCCACCGCTGTCTACAACGACTACCCCCTCACAGCAGTCACACAGTCTATGATGGATCATTCCTCTCACAGGGTTCCTACAGTAATCAGAGGTTGGGAAGAATTTTCAGAGACTGACGTACCCTTTTAAGGCCTCACAAGTTTGTCAAAGATTTTAGATTTGATATCCCCCCCCCCCCCCCCCCCCCCCCCCCCCCCCCCCCCCCCCCCCCCCCCCCCCCCCCCCCCCCCAGAAAAAGGGAAACTAGGTTGTTGCAAGTGAAATTCTGTTTCCTGCCTGAATTCAGAGACTAAACACGGGAATTGTTTAGCTGTTTTGGAGATACTTATGAAACTGGACCCTACCAATGGTAGAATCATGACGAGTAAAAATTCTCATTTTATTGATCAAAGCAGGTAGCCCCTATTCAGAAACTAAGGTTAGGTTACATGTTACAGTTTGCTTTAACCCGTTGACTGCCCTGGCACGAACGGCGTTCGTGGTGGTTTCGGGAAAGCTGTGTGCCCTTGCACGAACGGCGTTCGAGGTAATTTCATCATCAAAATTCGGCGATTTAAAAAGGGAGGCAAGGAGAAAAAAATGGTTTAAACGGTAGTAGGGACCCTAAAGGACGGTTTCTTCCCTTTCGCGGGTCGCTGACTGACTGGCTCGCGTCCGCTCGACGATAACTTCGGCAAAGTTCGGCTGAGTCATTTTCGGTTCAAGATGGCGAGTCGAGCAGGCAGTTCGATCAGGCACGAGCCGTTTTCAAATGATCTAATGGCTCTTGAAGTGCTTCAAGAAGTTATCCGAGACCGTGAAAACGATGACGAAGACTTCAGAGAAGTGGAACGAAGTGATTCGGAGGAGGAATAAAGCGATCACAATCAACACCACCCTTTGCTATCAGAGATTGGTATTGATGACGAAGCTGATCCTCGACTTCAAACCGAGCGATACCGGCGCAAGTGGGCCCGAATCGGAGAGAAACGAGCCGATTCCGTCTACGTCGACTGCCTTCCTCCCTCCTTTCGTGAGAGGTCGGGAGGAGAGTCGAGGAAGGGGAGGGGGTTCAGGACAATGGCGAGGGTCCAGTGTGAGGGGGCGTGGCAGAGGAAGAGGGTGTGGCACTCGTCAGTCTAAACTTGTTTCAGAATGGACAGAGGCCAGTGCTGATTGCCCAAATCTCGACCTTTTTTTTCACGGGTGATCCAGGTATCAAGGTGAACATTGATAATTTCAATGGAGTTGTGTGTGTGTGTGTGTGTGTGTGTGTGTGTGTGTGTGTGTGTGTGTGTGTAGCTTTTTTGAATATGGTGCTTGTGCACAGTGTGTGTGTGTGTGTGTGTGTGTGTGTGTGTGTGTGTGTGTGTGTGTGTGTGAGAGAGAGAGAGAGAGAGAGAGAGAGAGAGAGAGAGAGAGAGAGAGAGAGAGAGAGAGCAGTGCTTGTGCATGGTGTGGGTATACATTGTGTGTGTGTGTGTGTGTGTGTGTGTGTGTGTGTGTGTGTGTGTGGTGTTTGTGTAGTGTTTGTGCATGGTGTGTGTGTGTGTGTGTGGTGCTTTTGCATGTGGTGCTCTGTGTGTGTGTGTGTGTGTGTGTGTGTGTGTGTGTGTGTGTTGCTTTTGAATATGGTGCTTGTGCACAGTGTGTGTGTGTGTGTGTGTGTGTGTGTGTGTGTGTGTGTGTGTGTGTGTGTACCCAAATGTATGTCAGTCAACTATAACTGGCATTTATTGGCAGTAGTGTGGGGATCCTGATCCTCTGTCCGTAGGTTCTGTGGTGTGGTGTATTCTCTGCGACACCGGTTTATTTTTCAGTTGTTAGTGTGCTTTCATCATCTGTGGTGTGGCCTTTTGTAGCTCAGTCCTATCTTTAGCAGTCTCTTTTTTTCCTTTTTTTTTCTTTTTCTTTTTTTTTTTTTTTTTTTTTTTGTGTGGTTGGTTTTGCAATGTTTTACTTATTACCTTCTGTGGTGATGACTTTTTATCAATCGCACTTAGTTCATGAGTGAACCAAACCACATGTGTGAAAGAAAACTGACAATAATTGGAAGTTACACTTAGTGTTGTTATTGTTAGTTCATCTCTGCTAAACAAAGACAAATTCCCAAGAGGCTTGCAAGATGTGCAGACTGATGCTGTGGATAATGTGCAGTTCCCAACTTCTTTCCCGCGTTACCTGGGCTGGAGTGCCCCCTATGATATGGGTTGCTAAACATTTTATGCATTGTCAAGCTTTATTGTGAATATAGATGTGGTTTCTGAAGTTCAAAGGATACTAACACCAGTTTTTGTGGTATTTCATTGTGATTTTAGTGCTATAGTTTTGTTTATGTTCTGAAAGTGTCTGTTTTTCAAACAAAACATTCATCATTATGTATATTTTTGGTCTACTCATTACAAACAAAATCAAACTATTGTGATGTCTGGCTGTAGCCAAGGATATAAACAAGAAAATTTCCCAAGTATCTAAGATATATGTCAAGAATTGAAAGAGCAGTGGGCATATCAGTGAGCCTACCTAAGAAAACAAAATTGTGTCCCTTGATACCTGGATTGTACTGTACCCCAGAAATGCATAAATTTATCATATGAATCAACAATTGTGGGTTGTAAATTCACTACCAAATATTTACACAGGTGTTCAGTCAAAACACTAAAACCACTTTTTACTGGGTTTGTATGTTTTTTGTTTTGCTGCTGTGGGGTTTGTATGCTGCTGCAAAATATGATTTTTTAAAAAAAGTTGAATTATAAGATTATTTATTATACTCATAATGAACAAAATCAAATATTATTTTTGCAGATATTATAGCCCTGGGTATAAGAAAAAAAAACATGCCAAAAATCTAAGAGAGATCTGTACAAATAAATGAGCACTGATCAAATTAGTGAACCTACCGCAAAAAGTCAAATTTTGCTCCGGCACACAGAAGTACAAAACTGATACAAAATAGTGGCAGTCAAGGGGTTAAATGTGATTGATAAGCAGTCTTTGGCCTAATATTGTGTTAAAAAATCAAGTCCATTTAGGTATTCAAAAGTGTGTTTAAAGTTTGTAAATTTGTTGTCCTTTTGGAAGGCCATGAACTGTGAGATGTGTTTTCAGAACTCTATACAGGGATCATCCCCAGTTTCCAGTTCCCCACATCCATGGTTTATTTGACCTTTTTTTGCCAGACTGTTGATAAAGGATAACCAACATCAGTCTGTGTGTTGAATGATCCCCCACGCATACCTAACAGTCGCTTTGGCTTTTTGCTTCTTTTTTTTTTTTTTTAATCACATGAGACTATTAACAAAAACCTGCCTTTTCTTTATGTAACATTTGACAAAAACTTGCCTTTGCTTTATGTAATATTTGACCTTTGTAAAGGATAGTCGGACTGGATTTCCATTGTTCTGGTGGACATGGAAATGACTTGTTATATTTTGATTAGCTGTGAGCATTTTGATGGTTTATGAACAGCTGGTCTCTCTGTCTTCCTGTGGAGACCTGTCTGTACTTGGACAGAATTCTCTTGACATTTTTAAGCTTCAATGTAGACAGGCTCCAGTATGTTTCTTGTTTGCTGTTTTGCCCCCTGAAGTGTGCATGATTATGATTAGATTCTTTAGCGATGTGTACGGTGCAATTAATTATTTCCCTTGGCAAGGGAGGAATTATTGTTTTTATTTTATGGGTCATGAAACAAACCCCAGAGCCTGTTATCAAGTATTAATGGAAAGGGTCAAATAAGAACATGTCACGTGGTGTGGTTTGAATACCTTTCAGCCTTACACCAAAAATCTGTTGTGATGTAGAAAACCATAATTTACACCCAAAATCTGTTGTGTGATGTAGAAAACCATAATTTACACCCAAACTCTGTTGTGATGTAGAAAACCATAAAAATTCATCAAAAGTCTGTTTTGATGTAGAAAACAATGAATTTCATCAAATGTCTGTTGTGATGCAGAAAATCATGAATTTCATCAAAAGTCTGTTGTGATGTAGAAAACCATGAATTTTTATCAAAAATCTGCTGTGATGTAGAAAATCACTAATTTCATCAAAAGTCTGTTGTGATGTAGAAAACCACGGATTTCATCAAAAGTCTGTTGTGATTTAGAAAATCATGGATTTCATCAAAAGTCTGTTGTGATTTAGAGAAAATCATGGATTTCATCACAAGTCTGTTGTGATGTGGAAAACCATGAATTTCATCAAAAGTCTGTTGTGATATGGAAAACCATGAATTTCATCACAAGTCTGTTGTGATGTAGAAAATCATGAATTTCATCTAAAGTCTGTTGTCGTATAGAAAACCAAGAATTACACCAAACTTCTGTTGTGATGTAGAAAACGATGAAACTTTGACTGCCCAATACAAAAGTGTCCAACTTTCCCTATTCTGAGCTCTCTGCATCAAAAATATTTTGAACAAAAATACAAACAAGTGTTTTCTTTCAGCTAGCACCTAAACCTAAACATAAAGCATGTTTGCAGGCATAGACTTTGTAGGAGGAAAGATGGGAGGATAATGTAGACTGCCATCCCTGTCTTGGGGCACAGTCCACAGGGACATCTGCACACAGCTGATTGCCAAAAGAGTGAAAGATGCTTTTTGTAAATGTCAGTGGGTATTCTTTAAAAGAAATGGAAGAAATAGAATATTGAATGGCACAACACAGTATGATGTATGATAGTGCTGCACTGCATGTAACCTGAAGGATGGCCTCATCAGCACAGTGTGATATATGATACACTGCAGTGACCTGGATGGCCTCATCAGCACAGTGTGATATATATGATACACTGTAGTGACCTGAAGGATGGCCTCATCAGCACAGTGTGATATATGATACACTGTAGTGACCTGAAGGACGGCCTCATCAGCACAGTGTGATATATGATACACTGTAGTGACCTGAAGGATGGCCTCATCAGCACAGTGTGATATATGATACACTGTAGTGACCTGAAGGATGGCCTCATGGCTCATCAGCACAGTGTGATATATGATACACTGCAGTGACCTGAAGGATGGCCTCATCAGCACAGTGTGATATATGATACACTGTAGTGACCTGAAGGATGGCCTCATCAGCACAGTGTGATATATGATACACTGTAGTGACCTGAAGGATGGCCTCATCAGCACAGTGTGATATATGATACACTGTAGTGACCAGGAAGGCGGCCTCATCAGCACAGTGTGATATATGATACACTGTAGTGACCTGAAGGATGGCCTCATCAGCACAGTGTGATATATGATACACTGTAGTGACCAGAAGGATGGCCTCATCAGCACAGTGTGATATATGATACACTGTAGTGACCTGAAGGACGGCCTCATCAGCACAGTGTGATATATGATACACTGTAGTGACCAAGGAGGGCCTCATCAGCACAGTGTGATATATGATATGATACACTGTAGTGACCTGAAGGATGGCCTCATCAGCACAGTGTGATATATGATACACTGTAGTGACCTGAAGGATGGCCTCATCAGCACAGTGTGATATATGATACACTGTAGTGACCTGAGTGGATGGCCTCATCAGCACAGTGTGATATATGATACACTGTAGTGACCTGAAGGACGGCCTCATCAGCACAGTGTGATATATGATACACTGCGGTGACCTGAAGGACGGCCTCATCAGCACAGTGTGATATATGATACACTGTGCGGTGACCTGAAGGACGGCCTCATCAGCACAGTGTGATATATGATACACTGTAGACCTGAAGGACGGCCTCATCAGCACAGTGTGATATATGATACACTGTAGTGACCTGAAGGACGCCTCATCAGCACAGTGTGATATATGATACACTGTAGTGACTGAAGGACGGCCTCATCAGCACAGTGTGAGGACTGTAGTGACCTGAAGGACGGCCTCATCAGCACAGTGTGATATATGATACACTGTAGTGACCTGAGGACGGCCTCATCAGCACAGTGTGATATATGATACACTGTAGTGACCTGAGGATGGCCTCATCAGCACAGTGTGATATATGATACACTGTAGTGACCTGAAGGACGGCCTCATCAGCACAGTGTGATATATGATACACTGTAGTGACCTGAAGGACGGCCTCATCAGCACAGTGTGATATATATGATACACTGTAGTGACCTGAAGGATGGCCTCATCAGCACAGTGTGATATATGATACACTGTAGTGACCTGAAGGACGGGCTCATCAGCACAGTGTGATATATGATACACTGTAGTGACCTGAAGGACGGCCTCATCAGCACAGTGTGATATATGATACACTGTAGTACCTGAAGGATACCTCATCAGCACAGTGTATATGATACACTGTAGTGACCTGAAGGACGGCCTCATCAGCACAGTGTGATATATGATACACTGTACACTGTAGTGACCAAGGATGGCCTCATCAGCACAGTGTGATATATACATACACTGTAGTGACCTGAAGGACGGCCTCATCAGCACACAGTGTGATATATGATACACTGTAGTGACCTGAAGGACGGCCTCATCAGCACAGTGTGATATATGATACACTGTAGTGACCTGAAGGATGGCCTCATCAGCACAGTGTGATATATGATACACTGTAGTGACCTGAGGATGGCCTCATCAGCACAGTGTGATATATGATGATACACTGTAGTGACCTGAAGGACGGCCTCATCAGCACAGTGTGATATATGATACACTGTAGTGACCTGAAGGACGGCCTCATCAGCACAGTGTGATATATGATACACTGTAGTGACCTGAAGGATGGCCTCATCAGCACAGTGTGATATATGATACACTGTAGTGACCTGAAGGATGGCCTCATCAGCACAGTGTGATATATGATACACTGTAGTGACCTGAAGGATGGCCTCATCAGCACAGTGTGATATATGATACACTGTAGTGACCTGAAGGACGGCCTCATCAGCACAGTGTGATATATGATACACTGTAGTGACCTGAAGGATGGCCTCATCAGCACAGTGTGATATATGATACACTGTAGTGACCTGAAGGATGGCCTCATCAGCACAGTGTGATATATGATACACTGTAGTGACCTGAAGGACGGCCTCATCAGCACAGTGTGATATATGATACACTGTAGTGACCTGAAGGATGGCCTCATCAGCACAGTGTGATATATGATACACTGTGTGATATATGATACACTGTAGTGACCTGAAGGACGGCCTCATCAGCACAGTGTGATATATGATACACTGTAGTGACCTGAAGGACGGCCTCATCAGCACAGTGTGATATATGATACACTGTAGTGACCTGAAGGATGGCCTCATCAGCACAGTGTGATATATGATACACTGTAGTGACCTGAAGGACGGCCTCATCAGCACAGTGTGATATATGATACACTGTAGTGACCTGAAGGACGGCCTCCTCATCAGGCACATCAGCACAGTGTGATATATGATACACTGCAGTGACCTGAGGATGGCCTCATCAGCACAGTGTGATATATGATACACTGTAGTGACCTGAAGGACGGCCTCATCAGCACAGTGTGATATTGATACACTGTAGTGACCTGAGGATGGCCTCATCAGCACAGTGGATATATGATACACTGTCACCTCAGCATCAGCACAGTGTGATATATGATACACTGTAGTGACCTGAAGGATGGCCTCATCAGCACAGTG
>JADBJO010005610.1:153997-157153 GCA_016801955.1 Conus betulinus | reverse complement strand
AAGGGCCCTGGGCTTCATTCGATGTATTGGTCTTGCATTTATTTAACAGAACTTTGTGACAGAGATATAAGTCTTAAATATGACAAATGTCAAAACAAAAACACGTTTTGCTCGCCACTCCCCCTCTCCCCCCCCACCCTCGAGTATACAACGGTGAAGAATCAGAACCTGAAACTATGGATTCATATTATGATAAGTTGTAGGCGTGTATTGAGAAATTATTGCATGACCGTGGACATGAATGGATAGATTCCTCGTGTTGGTTGTTTAGTTTGTTGTTGTTGTTGTTTTGTCGTACTACCCTGGCTTAAAGACTCTCTAGGATATCATCCGAACAGCCGAAGTACTTGAACACAATGGTAGCAAATGCATCAGCTGGGGTGAGAACATCACGTGTGTTGACCGTTTTTGATTCCCCCCCCGCCACATGGGCAGCCACACTCCGACTTCGGGGGATTTTGGGAGACTGATAATGTTATGCTAGGAGCTTGTCACAACTGACGACAATTCCCGCAAAAACTATGCATTTTGATGTAGCCTTGGTGTTCTGGCGGCATGTCAACTGGTCTGACACAGCCTTAAGCCAAGGCGGGCTGTTTAGTGATTTAGTACCTTTTATGACGGAGAGACGTTGAATAGACGATTGAAGTGATCTTCATTGCGAATCGTCTGAACCGGCACGTAAAAGCTCTGGGTTTTCTTTTTTCTTCAAATGTCATTAGTTCATTACTATATCAAAGTAGATCTGATTTGGCGAAGATTTTCTGTCTTTCCTTATGCTGCCCCACAACAACAACAACAACAAACAACAACACAACAACAACAACAACAACGACAACAACTACAAAGACAACAAAGAAAACAAAAAGAGAAGAAAGGAAAGACATTTCTGCAAGTTTAGCTTAGCTTAGCTTAGCTTAGCTTAGCTTAGCTTAGCTTAGCTTAGCTTAGCTTAGTGTGTGTGTGTGTGTGTGGTGTGTGTGTGTGTGTGTGTGTGTGTGTGTGTGTGTGTGTGTGTGCGTGCGAGCGAGCGCGCATCGCATGCGTACGTGCATACGTGCGTGTGTGCGTGCGTGCGTGCATGTATGTGTGCGTGCGTGTGTGCGTGCGTGTGTGTATGTGTGTGCTGTGGTTTGACCGCAAATATCACTCAGAAGATTGCAATTCAATGATGGAAGAAGTGCTAAGTGTATGTCACATGCATTCTGCTCTGACTGTCTGCCTGGACCGGATCCCCCCCCCCCCCCCCCCCCCCCCCCCCCCCGTACGTGTATTGTTGAGGAGCATGGCGTGCGAAGGGCCGGTGCCCGAGGTGTCGGTGGGTCCGGAGTGTCGTGTCCAGTCCATGTCGTCTGTCTTCACCTGCAGCCAGTGGCACAGCGAGCTCTCAAAGGAACAGCTCAATACTGGAAGAAAAACAAAACAAGAAAAAAAAAAAGAAAAAAAAAACAGGTGTAGGATCCAACAGACTGCAAGTCACGATCATCTCTGTCTCTCTGTCTCCCTGTTTCTGTCTGACGCTGTCTCTGTCTCTGGTCTGTCTCTGGTCTGTCTGTCTGTCTGTCTGTCTGTCTCTCTCTCTCTCTCTCCCTCTCTCTCTCTCTCTCTCTCTCTCTCTCTCTCTCTCTCACATCTCTCTTACACGCACACATACACATGCACGAACACACACATGTGCACGCACACACACATGCACGCAACACTGGCATGCAGCACACACACACACACACACACACACACACACACACACACACACACACACACACACACACACACACACACACACACACACACGTGGTTCCAAATAAGAAAAAAAAAGAGTTCTCAAGATGTAGAGTTCTCATTTTCATTCTCAATTTGAGGGTAAATCATGTGGAATTAAACGAAAAAGAAAACCCTCCACCAGCAAAAAACGGATTTTTAAATGCGTCCTTAAAAAGAAACGTAACTCTAGATGCTTAGGACTGTCCGAAAGAAACGTAACTCTAGATGCTTAGGACTGTCCGAAAGAAACGTAACTCTAGATGCTTAGGACTGTCCGAAAGAAACGTAACTCTAGATGCTTAGGACTGTCCGAGCTGTTTGGTTTTTGATTCCTTAGGCAGAAGGCAGACTTCCGATGTAGTGCCACCATTAATGTATCACTGTATTTCTGTCTGAAACACTTCTGTTGTTGTTGTTGTTGTTGTTGTTGTTGTTGAAGAAATGCAGACATTGTATTTACGAATTATGACCAATACTTACCACATGAGTGTTTTTTTGTTTGTTTGTTTTTTCAATGCTGTATATTGTTTGTATGTTTTTTTTCAATGCTGTATATATTTTCCCATAACGATGGTCAGTCACCAAATGCATGTTTGTCCTATATATAAAGATTTGTACAAAGGAGACCCAAGTGTAAGATATTGTGATGATCAAGGTGTAATTTATATCTCTAGCCACTAAGTGGCTGAAGTCACGTGCCATTCTGCCGTTGCAACAAGTTTGCTGTTCCTTCCTTCGTCGCTATTTTGGGAAATGGTTCATTTTGTTTCCTCCGCGAGACAGTTATGTTTTGACTCGTGTCATTAGTATGTTTGTCTTTTAATCTGTAAGCGAGATAACACAAAACTTGTATAAACCATTTCGGCCAAACCTATTGGAAAGATCAATTGTAATCCTAGTTGGACGAATCCATTGAGGTTTAGTGCGGATCAAAGAGGTGAATCCGGATCAGCCGTTGGATCCAGGACAAGCGAAGCAAGACTGTTACAAATTTTGATCACACAGCAAGTTTTTGAATCTTCTTAACCTTTAATCCATTTCAGCCAAACTGGGTTGAAAAATTAAGCGTGCAGTTCAAAGAGCGATCCGATCACACTTTGATGCGGATCCATGGTGCGGATTCGGATCAAACATATGGTAGATCCAGGATCCGTTCAGCAAAATTCATTCATTCATTCATTCATTTTTCATTAATTAATTAATTAATCAATCAATTCATTCATTCATTCACACATTTGTTCATCATTCATTCATTCATTCATTCATTTATTCATTCATTCATTCGTCATTCATTCGTTCATTCATTCATTCATTCACTCACTCACCCATTCATTCATCGGATCGTTGTTTAATTAATCAATCAATAACCTCATTTTTATCCATTTATTTCTT
>JADBJO010005610.1:141497-143997 GCA_016801955.1 Conus betulinus | reverse complement strand
CTCAATGCGAGTGGCTGCTTTTTAAAGTACAAGCCAAACAAAAAGTTTCCCGCCGTTGGACATTCTAATATTGAAGTTCTACATTTGGAACGAAATTTCTTTCAAAGCATGGTCAGTCTGCGAGAATATGAAGGTTTAAACGCCTCAAGCGGCTTTATCTTAGCTTCAATGGTATAATTTTTGTGAAACCAGATCGCGTTCTCTGAAGTGAAAGAACTGTATCTTGACAACAACGGATAGCCCTATTTCCGGACACTTGTCAGGGCAACAAATCTCTGTTTCCCAAACTGGAGATACTCCAATTGAATAAGAATGACGTGCGCTATTTTCCAGCTGGAATTTGTCTTCCACGGCTGAAGACTTTGCACCTGGATTTTAATTCCTTAGCTAATCTCCCAGCAGACATTTTCAGTGAAACTCACTTTCCGTCTTTAACCGAACTACATGCTGCCTACATTCATGCACGGAAGCCGTCGAAAAAAAAGTTCAGAATTTTACGTTGCGCATTTTGCAACAGGAACTTAACTTTCTTGAATCTGGCAATGGCTGGTACCGATTTTACACAAGCCGCTCAGGTTCACGTCGAAGCATTTGCAAGACTACCTCGTCTACATACCCTGTTACTTGATCGTAACAATTTCACAGAAATGAATGATACGTTATTTCACCAGTTATTCGGTCGCCTCAGCTCGTTATCGATTCTCTCTCTCTTTCGGATTGTCATTTCAATACTTTCACCAAACTGACATTTGCAATATTTCCCGGCTTGTCTCAATTGAATTTAAGCAATAATGGAATCAAAGAATTGTCAGACGGCGTTTTTTGACTCAGTACCAAACTTGATAATTCTTGACTTATCAAGAAACAAATTAGCTGGTGTCAGAGAAGCGTTGTTCAGCCGACAACTCCGCCTAGGTTTATTGAAGCTGTATATGAACGACAACCGTTTTCAGTGTTCTTGTGATTTAATGTGGTTTGCAAAGTGGATGGTGGAAAAGCCTGACGTTTTTGGCTATCCGGGAGCAAGCTATGACTGCAGGAATCTTCCCGGAACAGACATTCATGGATACTCGGATCAAGAGCACGCGTGTCTACTGAAACGTGAAGTGAATGTGTTGATCATTTTCAGCTCTAGCCTGATGATCATCAGCCTGACGGTCCTATCTCTCGTCTATCGCTTTCGTTGGCATGTACGGCTGCTGTTGTACGAAGTGTTCAGAGGAAGGGACGTCCTCAGGAGGCAACAACGTCTTCAGAATGACCGCTTCGACTACGACGTGTTCGTGTCGTACGCTTCTGGAGACCTGCCATGGATCAAGCAGCGCCTCATGCCGAAGCTGGAGGGGTCAGCTGGGGCTGAGGTTGTGCATCCACGAGAGAGACTTCATCCCCGGCAAAAAACATCGTGGACAACATCACCGACTGCGTGCAGAGCAGCAAGAAGATCCTCATGGTCTACTCCAACCACTTCGTTCGCAGTCAGTGGTGTCAGTTCGAGCTGATGTTCTGTCTGCGCCACGTCATGGACTATGACGACGCCCTGATCATCGTGTGTGTGGACAACGTGGCGTCACACCGGATGACGTCAGCTATGATGGCGGTGCTGAAGACCACGACGTACATCCAGTGGGCCGACCGGCAGGACGCTGACTACTCCTTCTGGAGACGTCTCCGCCTGGCTCTGCACGAGGTCCGTCAGCAGGTTACTCATCTATGACTGGTATGACGCGAAAACAATCCTTCAACGCTGATACGTGGAACTTGATGTCGTCCGTGAGAAGCGGGGGTCATCGACTCTCACAGCTGGTTCAGCAGATCGTTGAAAATCTGTTTTATTTTCGATCATGTCACCAGATTTCGTGTCCACCTACTCTGCAGCGTGACAGTGTGGGTGTGCATGTGTGGGATCGGGGTGTCGAGTGGACATGAGGGAATTATCAATGTTATGTTTGATTGTGACTTGCAGACCTGATGGCTAGTTGTACCATGGAACTGTAACCGTTTTCAGACCAGGTCTCCTGTGCTCTTCTGATGCTCTTCCTCGTCTTTTACTCCAGTGCCAGCCCTAGCTTTCATTTCTTCTCATTCTTGATTTCAATTTTTCTTCTTTGTCTGCTACTTCTGTATCATTTTCCTTTTATTTTTTTTTTCCTGTTTACCGACTACGCCAACACATCGTTCTTCTCTTATCCATTCTGTCCTCAGGTGATTATGCTGACAGCCATTTTCTCTCGTCACTTCTGCATATTGTTGACGACACCGATCTCACTCGTCTCTCATCTTTTGCTGAGTACGCCGATCGCTGTTCTTTTATGAATTCTGCCTTTTGTTGCCTACGCCGACATCACTCTTCTTCAAAGTCTTTTTTTTTCACTACGCCACACGTCACAGTTCTCTTATTCATTCAGTAATTTTTTTCAGACTAAGGCGACATCACTCTTTTCTTATCTGTTCTGTCTTTTGCTGACTATGCAGACGTTACTCCTTCTCATCCCTTAAA
>JADBJO010005610.1:131497-136497 GCA_016801955.1 Conus betulinus | reverse complement strand
TCTCACTAGGAATAACCTAATCTATTGTGACAAGATATTCATTCCACACAATGTCATACAATAAAGTAAAGTATACCCTCAGCGTAAAACGCTTCTGTTTCGAATTCAGATTAACCTAATCTATTGTGACAAGATATTCGTTCAACACAATGTCATACACTAAAATAAAGTACACCCTCAGCGTAACACGCTTCTGTTTCGAATTCAGATTTGACGTCGACACCCGCCTCAGTGATATAGTCAAGGGGGTTAACAATCCCTGTATAGGAGGTGAGCATGTGGAGGACACATGTAACAAGTACAAGACAACACGCGTTCACATGGCAGTGAAAACGGCGATTTTCATGATGACGCGCGATGCTTCCAGCCCGCAAAATGTATCTGCGAGGTCGGTGCTTTAGCACTGAGGTAAGCTGCAGAAACCAGACTGAGGCCATTGGCTCAGAGCATTGAAACTGTGGCTGCACACCAAAAATGAACGTGCCAAGGCCCTGCTTAAGGAGCTGAGTATTTATAGACTGGCGCAATATCATTGTTTTGAGAATTTTCATTGTGTCCAAAAGTTAATTCTCCTCATTTGCTTTCATATGACCATCAAGGAACAAGAAGCCAGGTGGTTCCACGCAGACAGATTGATATCAAAGGAATGGGACTATATTTTGGGGGGGGGGGAAAAACCCCGGCGCAAAGATAGGGCCACGGATGAGTGCACGGGCCTGAAAAGTGTGGTCAACTACGGGAAAAGGTCATGTATTTGAAGACTGTTTGTGATTTCGTCGGTGAAAATCCCCCCCCCCCCCCCCCCCCCCCCCCCCCCCCCCCCCCCAAAACAAGAGAATAATAATCGGTGGGGAGTTGTTCTTTTGATCAATTTTCAGTTTAACATTGAGAATGCTGGTTCAAATGTATGGTAGGCCTCAAAACGCTCACATGGATTGTACAGTGTTTTAGCGGAAAACCCTAACTGTGGCGTGTGGCCTGTAGCTGCGCGATCAGAAGGATGACACATCACTGTGGAGCCCCGCCTTGGCTTAAGGCTGTGTCAGGCCAATCGACATAGGCTAGAACACCAAGGCTACACCAAATTGTCGTTATGCTCTGCATAGTTATGCGGGGATTGTATTCAATTGTGACACGCTCCCAGCATAACATTATCAGTCTCCAAAATCCCCCTGAAGTCGGTGTGTGGCTGCCCACGTGGCGGGGTAATCAAAAACGGTCACACACGTAATGTTCTCATCCCCAGCTGATGCATATGTACCATAGTGTTCAAGTACTTTGGCTGTTCGGATGATCCCTAGAGTCTTTTAGCCAGGGTACGATAACAACAATACTGGAGCCGGTCTCATCACGAACTATTGGTGTGCGGATGGTACCTACGGTTTAGCACCCGTCCGGGGTCAAATGGCAGACGACAAACTAAAAATTCCAGGACAGTAAGGTGGGGAGGGGAGGGGGGGGGAGGAGAGGGGGGCTTTTCCTACATGAATTTACAGCACCAGAATAAGGACATATGAAGAAGGGTAGCGAAAATAACGTGGTTTTTGTTGTTGTTGTTTTTGTTTTGTTTGTTGTTGTTGTTGTTTTTTTTTTTGTTTGCGTTGCGCATTGAATGACAGGCTCATTCGAACTCGCAACATTGGACGGAGACCTCGATGCTCTAACCAGTTCTGGTCCAGTCGAGTGAAGATAATGTTTCCCACTATTCCGTAATCGTCGCTCACCGCTAAAGCACTATCCGCGCAGTAACTTCTCTGATATAGCACTCCCCTTGTGGCCAGGCTGGGCTATCAACAACATGAGTTCATTCTTCTTCGCGGCTTTTCGGTCGTTGCACGATCACCCCTGCAGTCGTTTACGTCATCTGCCTCACTGCGCAGTCATCAACTCCAGGCAAAATCGTTTTTGTGTGACCATCCACTCGTCAATGTAAAGCACACCCACAACTGCGTTGCAGGGCGGCGTCCAGCCCAGCTTGTCTTGTGGCCGAAGCTAAAGACAAAACGCTGAAGTGGTTATCTGAAATAGGTCCCGATATAAACGTTCTGTATAGGTCACGATATAGCGTTCCAAATAGGTGCCGATATAGCGTTCCAAATAGGTCCCAATACAACGTTTCAAGCAGGTCCCAGTACAACGTTTCAAACAGGTCCCAATACAACGTTCCAAATAGGTCCCGATATAACGTTCCAAATAAATCCCAATACAAAGTTCCAAATGGGTCCCAATACAACGTCCCAAGCAGGTCCCAATATCACGTCCCAAATAGGTCCCAATATCACGTCCCAAATGGGTCCCGATTTAACGTTCCAAATAAGTCCTGATAAAACGTTTCAAATAGGTCCCGATATAACGTTCCAAATAGATCCCAATACAAAGTTCCTAATGGGTCCCAATACAACGTCCCAAGTAGGTCCCAATATCACATCCAAAATAGGTCCCGATATCACGTCCAAAACAGGTCCCGATACAACGTTCCAAATAGCTCCCCATAATGTTCCAAAGAGGTCCCGTTATAAAGTTTCTGTTATCACTCTACGCCCCAAATCATTATTTAGTGGTTGAGAAGAGGCACGTGACCAGACACACTCCACCCCGGGGGGAGTAAATCCAGTAAATCCAGACCTC
Organism: Conus betulinus; assembly: GCA_016801955.1. Classification (NCBI taxonomy): domain Eukaryota; kingdom Metazoa; phylum Mollusca; class Gastropoda; order Neogastropoda; family Conidae; genus Conus; species Conus betulinus. Next base: position 133,869 of record JADBJO010005610.1, on the reverse strand, counting down.
TCCCCCCCCCCCCCCCCCCCCCCCCCCCCCCCCCCCCCCCCCCCCCGCCCCCCCCTTGTTCTCAATTCATTCTCCCCCCTTCAAAATATTCAGTGTCCCAAACGACCAAACATATCAATCAACAAACCACGCCAACATCCATCCTCAGTTGCCCATTTTTTTAACGTCATCGACGCCACTCTTCTCTTATCCATTCTGTCTTTTTTTTTTTTAACGTCATCGACGCCACTCTTCTCTTATCCATTCTGTCTTTTTTTTTTTTTAACGTCATCGACGCCACTCTTCTCTTATCCATTCTGTCTTTTTTTTTTAACGTCATCGACGCCACTCTTCTCTTATCCATTCTGTCTTTTTTTTTTAACGTCATCGACGCCACTCTTGTCTTATCCATTCTGTCTTCTGTTGATTAAATCAGCATCAATCTCCCTGATCCATTCTGTCTTTTATGGACTACATCAACATCAATCTTCAAAGAAAGCACATCGCATCTGACTTCGGGATGAAGGGAGAGGTGATTCTGGACCTTAGCTGTGTCTACTCCCCCCCTCCCTGCTCCAAAACCACTCCCTAGCGAGTGAAATTGGGGAATGGTTCAGAATCACCCAATGAAGGGAATGAATAAAGACACATGCCCAACCTTACCTGCTCTTTATGACAACGAGGTGGAAACGGACAGGTGATTTTATTCAATTTATAGGGCCGTTATTGGACCATGTTCCAAATCATGTGCTGAAGAATGGTTTGGGATCAAAGGGGGGGGGGGGGGGGGGGGGGGGAGGTCGGTCTGTATCTGGACCCCCGGGGGTGGGGATGGGGGTGGGGGGGGGGGGGGGGAGTTTACCATGTGCCTTTCCTCAGCCGCCGGGGAGTCATTTCGGGCGGTGGAGTGATTACGGAAAGTAACACCGGATGTTAGACTGGAGGCATGTGATAGTACAGACAGAGGTAAGGTAATGTTGCTTACAGCCCAGCCGATCGCAAAGGGCCATATCAGGGCTGTCACCACGTCAAACTCAAGTCACAAAATCATCTAAAAAAAAACAACAACAACAACAAAAACACAAACTTTCACACATCTCTTTACATACATCTTCTAAAAACGCACCAGCAACTTTGTTTAAAAAAAATCTTTCTTCCGTAAAATCTTAGATCAGATGAAAAATGTCAAAGTGCAGACAGAGCTCACCAAAGAGTGTAGAAATGCAGAAGAGAAAAGAGAGGCGAGGTTGGTAAGTGAATTATAAAGGAATTATAACTGTCCACAACCGTGCATGGACACAGTGGAGAAAGTAGAGGGGAGGCAAGCAAGTTAATGAGAAAGGGAATTAAGTGTCCTCACCCATGTATTGGCACAGAAGAGGAGAGAAAAAGGAGAGGCGACGGTAGTAAGTTAATTCTAATGTAATTCAACTGTCCACACCCGTGTGTGGACACAGAAAAGAAAGCAGAGGCTTCTTCTTCTTCTTCTTCTCTTCTTCTTCTCTTCTTCTTCTTCTTCTGCGTACGCAGGCTGATACTCCTGCGGACACTCCCTATATGGACAGACGAGTATTAATCCCATCTACCCTACAAAGGGAAGTGGAGTTTTGTGAGCATGACCGTTTTTTTTTTTTATCCCGCCATTAAGGCAGCCATACTCCATCTTCGGGGAAGGTGCATGCTATGTGTAATGTGTCATCCATACCAACGGCCAGTGTGACCTTCTGTTCCGAAAGTTGGTGATGGGATTTTACGTGTGTGCAAGATGTTATGCAGTTTATAGTCTCATTCAAAGGGCTGTATGAGTCAGAACTAATGTTAACTCCGAAGGAAAAATCCCCCTGTACCGAAACGGCCCGGCGGAGATTCGAACCCGCAGCCCTTGGATTACGAGTCCGGCGCTCTACAATTGAGCTATTCCGGCCCCCAAGCAGAAGCGAGGTTAGCAAGTGAATTATAATGTGATTAACACGTTCACACCCTGTATATTGACACAGAAGAGAGAGAAGAGGGAGGTAATTCAGTGAATTATAAAGTGAATTAATACTGTCCACACCCGTGTATATAGACACAAAAGAGAAAGGAAAGGGGAGGTAATTCAGTGAATTATACAGTGAAATTAATAACTGTCCACACCTGTATATAGACACAAAAGAGAAAGGAAAGGGGAGGTAGTTCAGTGAATTATAAAGTGAATTAATAACTGTCCACACCTGTATATAGTACACAGAAGAGAAAGAAGAGGGGAGGTAATTCAGTGATTTATAAAGTGAATTTACTGTCCACACCCCTGTATAGACACAGAAGAGAAAGAAGAGGGGAGGTAATTCAGTGATTTATAAAATGAATTAACTGTACACACTTGTGTATAGACACAGACGAGAAAGGAAAGA
>JADBJO010005610.1:123997-126497 GCA_016801955.1 Conus betulinus | reverse complement strand
AGTGTATGAGCAAGCTTGGAACACCTTCATTTGGGGGATGTCTTCCTTGGTTCTTTTGTGCGCCCTGTGTTTGCATTCCTGCTAGGCGATTAGGTGTTGTAAGCGGCAAGTGATTTGAGATATGGACGTGTAATCTTATTTATTTATTTTTTCTATTTTATTTTATTTTTTTGGTCATGGGAGCAAGAGTAACCCTACTTATTCGTCATTTACTGTTTGCAATTTACTGCCTCCTTTAAGATTTCCTCTCATACCCATAAAGCCGAAATGATCTCCGTTTGTTTCCGTTGATTTGTAAATTTATTTGACTATATCCAAGATGGAAAAGGCTGTGCCAGTCGTGAATAAATGTTAATTTGAGTTTGTTCGTTTGTCTAATTGTTGCTGCTGTGTTCAAGTACAGCAGGCTTTATGAGCACGTGTGGCACATTTTTTTTTTCTTTTTTTTTTTTGTACTTACTTTTTCCTTTTCTTTTCTTTTTTTTTTTTGCTGTTGTTTTTTGTTTTTGAAGATGTCTCCTTGTTGTTCTGTGTGTTTTACGCTAGCATTTCTGCTGGTAGTGTGTGTTCGTTCGTTCTTTAAATTTAATGTCTATCCACTTTACAGTGATCTTAGACAAAAACAAGAGACAAACGAACATGCAAAGACAAACCATGAAAAAAAAAACATGTAAAAAGGGGCCGGTGGGTGTGTGTATGTCGCGTGCGTGCGTGCGTGCGTGTGTGTGTGTGTGTGTGTGTGTAAAACTACTTGAGTCTGGATTCATATCTGAACATTTTAAAGAAACAAAACAAAACATTTTAAGCATTGAAATAATAAGAGAATAAAACCAGCAAATAACTCGAGAATCAAAGTAAATGTCCAACTGGACTCTTAACAATTGCCCTCACAACTTCTATAGCCTTCGCTTCGTTCCCAAAAATGTCCCAAAAAAAATTCGCGATTGATGGGTTCAAACTTAATAACCAATTAGGTAAATATTTTTAGTATTTCTGCAAAGAAAGATGGCATGGAATGGTGTAATATTTTTGGCCACACATGCAAGTGACATTTTTACAATATTTGTTTTTGTATGCATCAAGTCTGAGTCTAAAGATCAGACTCTTCAAAATCCGTTCCTGATGGAGATTGTGTCCCGTTTTATATTTTACAAGCTTCTTAAAGAATTTTCCTTGTTGTCCTTTATTATGTTTGGACACTCTTTTTGTCTTCGTATCACCGAATCCCATGATGCTTTACCTAAAAGGCTATAATTTTCATACAAGGATAAAGGAATATCTATTTTTGTAGAGCTCTTTTCCTTCGCTGCACTATTTTTGGCTAACCGATCAACCCTTTCATTTGCTGCTAAACCACAATGTGATGGAATCCAACAAAAAAATCAATACAAGAACCACGTAAAGATAAAAAATGAATTAAATGGTATATCTCTGTTATCATTTCTCCTCTCACTCTTGTATGAGAATATTTTAAAGCTTTAAAGACAGATTTTGAATCGACACAAAATAATATTTGAAATATCGAATATGGAAAACTAAGAAGATATTTCAGTGCCATAATAATGGCAATTAGCTCTGCTGTGAATACAGAGAAATTTTTTCCCAATGTGATATGATTTCTCTATTTTTAATGATGGAATAACGAATGCAGCACCTGATAATTGGTTTTCAAGTAGAGAACCGTCTGTATATATTTTAAGATGGTTTATATAATTTTCATTTATATGTGCCTTGACATATGTTGGCAGCATGGTCCCATCACTTTTCCTTAAATCTGTATAATTAATATCGTAATTAGCCTTACTGAGCTCCCATTGAGGAATATTACTGTAACTCGTTTGAGGAGCTACTGTTTGTGTGGTTCAACACCAGCATCTGTAAATAATTGGGACGTATAGGAGCCTATAGTTTTTACAGAGTCAAACTCTCCATGCTCGCTTTGGAAAAAATGTATATCTGATTTTAAACCAGTTTCCCTGATACATGAATTTTGCGTTGAGTGACTCCTTAATATATATTTGCTGAAGCAAGTTTCATATTTTCGGCAAAAGGTAAAATTCCGATTTCTGTGTAGGTTTTTAGTGTTGAGGCATGGCCAGGGACACCGAGAGCTATCTTATAAGCTTTGCTATCGATGCTTTGCATCTTTGTTATCAAATATTTTGGAGCTGAAAAGAATGTTTCCTGAGCATAAGATAATTTTGATCTCACAAGTGCAGTTGCTAAATGAATAAGTACCTTACTATCTTTTCCCCACGACTGTCGACTTATCATTTTTAATAGATTCAATCCTTTTCTGGCTTTTGTCAGAATATTTTTTCCAAATGGTAGTTCCAACTTAATTTAGAAGTCAGGCTTACTCCTAGAAATTTAACAACTTTTTTGTATTCAAGCGGCATTCCATTTATTTGAAAAGAGGGTAGAGGTTTAGGATCATAGCAGAGTTGAAGAGAACCATATGCGTTTTTTCATGTGAAAGGGTTAGTCCGTTTTCAATCAT
>JADBJO010005610.1:116497-118997 GCA_016801955.1 Conus betulinus | reverse complement strand
TGTGTTGTGTTGTTGTGTGTGTTTGTGTTTGGTGGTGCTGGTGATGGTGGTGGTGTGGTGTGGTGTGTGTGTGTGTGTGTGTGTGTGTGTGTGTGTGTGTGTGTGTGTGTGTGTGTGTGTGCACGCGCGTGCATGCGTGCATGCGTGTGTGCTTGCGCGTACGTGCATACATGTGTGCGTGCGTGTGGATGCGCGCATGAGCGCGCGCGTGTGTGTGTGTGTGTGTGTGTGTGTGTGTGTGTGTGCGCGTGTGTGTGTGCACGCTGTGTGTGTGTGTGTGTGTGTGTGTGGGTTCCACCTTATTCTTTTAACTCTGACATTTTACTATACATAATTTTTCAGTGGTTCCACCGTATCGACTTTTTCTCAAAGGTTTTACTGTATTTTGTTTTTTTTTCTGCTGTTCCACAAAAGCTACTATTCTTTGAGCTTTTACTGCTTATCATTTCTGTGATTCCACTATGCCTCTTTTTCTGTGTGGTTCTACTGGGTGTCGTGTGTGTGTGTGTGTGTGTGTGTGTGTGTGTGTGTGTGTGTGTGTGTCTGTGTGTGTGTGTCTGTGTGTGTGTGTCTGTGTGTGTGTGTGTCTGTGTGTGTGTGGATCATGTCGCGTTTCTCCGATGTTCCACTATATGTCTTCCTGTCTGAGATTCCATTCTTGTCTCCTTTTCCCAGAGATTCCGCAGTATCTCCTCTACTTTGATATTGACCCGCTGTCTCTCTTTTCTCTGAGAGATCCCCAGTCTCTCCTTTACTTTAATATTTTTCATCACTGTCTCCTTTTCTTTGAGATTCCACAGTATCTCCTCTACTTTGATATTTCTTCATTTCTATGAGAATCCACAGTGTCTCCTTTACTGTAAGATATCACAGCTATCTCCGTTTCTATGTGGCGTTACAGTATCTCATTTTCTCTGAGATTCTACAGTAACTCCTTTTCTCTCTGAGATGCCACGGTATATGATTGCACAGTATCTCCTTCTCTCTTATATTCCATGATGCCTCCTTTTCTCTGAGATTCCACAGTAGATGATTGCACAGTTTCTCCTTTTCTCTGAGATTCCACAGTAGATGATTGCACAGTTTTTTTCTCCTTTTCTCTCTGAGATTCCACAGCAGATGATTGCACAGTTTCTCCTTTTCTCTGAGAATCCACAGTACATGATTGCACAGTTTCTCCTTTTCTTTGAGATTCCACAGTATCTCCAATGCTCTGAGTTTCCACAGTATATAATTCCACAGAATCTCTTTTCTCTCTGAGATCCCACGGTATATGATTCCACAGTACCTCCTTTTCTCTGAGATCCCACAGTGTATGATTCCGCAGTATCTCCTTCTCTCTGAGATTCCACGGTATCTCCATTTTTCTCTGAGATTCAACGGTTTTTGATTCCACAGTAATTCCTTTTCTCTGAGATTCTACAGTAATTGCTTTTCTCTGAAATTCCATTTTATTTCCTTTTTTCACTGAGATCACACTGTTATCTTTCTTTTTTCTCTCTGAAGTTCCATCGTATGTCTTTATGTAATGAGGCTTACCGTATCTTCTTTTCTCTGAAGTTCCATGTGTCCCCCTTTTCGCTGAGGTGCCATTATGTTTCCTTTTTCTCTGAGCTGTTATTCTATTTCCTTTTCTGTGAAGAGCTGTGCTATCTCCTGCTCACTGAAGATCAACTTTATCCTCTATCCTCTATGTTCCACTGTACTACTTCTTTTCAATGAGATTCAATAGCATTTCCTTTCCTTTAACCTGGCGAAAGTGAAACTCTGGAGAGAGAGAAAAGAGAGAGAGAGAGAGAGAGAGAGAGAGAGAGAGAGAGAGGGGGGGGTTGGGGGGTGAAGTTTTGGAGTTTTGGAAAGGAGGTCGGGTGGGGGATAGGGGTGGGGGTTGCACTGATTCAATTCTCGAGAGGAACAACAACAAAACAGAGTATGTCAATAACAGATCCTGTACCAAAACGCTGCAGATGTAACATGACAATAAGATTCTGATGGATCAGTTCAGATATATGGTGCGATATTTGCATCAATGGGGAGGAAAGCAAGTATATGAAAGTCACCAGCGGTATCTCAACACAGACCCTCCTCATGTTCGCAAGACATCCGAAATCTTTTGAATGAATCCAAGTAAAATGAAATTTGTGGATGAAAACATTCCTCTCTCTTCCGAACACACACACACACAACACACACACACACACACACACACACACCACACACACACACACACACACACACACCACACACACGGACGCACGCACGCACACTCACTCACTCACACACAAAAACACACAACACACAGACACACACACGCGCGTGCGCACACACACGCACACACACACACACACACACACACACACACCACACACACACACACACACACACACACACACACACACACACACACACACACACACACACACACACACACACACACACACACACACAAATACACACGCACACTCACGTACGCATGCATGCATGCATGCACTCACGCGCA
>JADBJO010005610.1:88997-96497 GCA_016801955.1 Conus betulinus | reverse complement strand
ACCAGTACGGTTTGCCTGCATACCTGCGTAAGAAAACCTGCATCTCGGGCTTATACGACCGTTTGCATTCTGGAAAATCAGACAGTGGGGGTAAGGAGAGAGAGGATCTGATTAGAATTTTAACAGACTAAATTTGGAAACTTGTACCCACGCTTCGTGCTCGGCAGCAGACGATCCTGTAACAGAGTTTACCTACATGCATGCTGGCCTTCCAGAAAAGGTGGAACATAAGGAAATACACATCCTGCTGTGAGAAGCCCTAAGACTCTAGAGTAATTGACAATATAACAACAAAGCACATTCGGTCTCTGCGCCGGTCTCTCTCATTGCTTCTGGGGCCTCCTTGCATCATATACAAATCCAGTTTTTCACGTACTTTCTCCAAACATGACATCGTGACTCACCAGCATACTTAGCATATCAAGAGGGAATCATTCTCGCGCTAGAAAGTCGCATTGTTAATGCGACCATATAGCGAAGCGAAGCGATGTTGGATTCGAAGCGAGTCAAGCACGCCCCGTCGTTTTCGCACCATGCTTACTGTCGGCCTGAAGAGCACAGGTGGTGGAGCGATAGACTGAAGTCTAAGGGTCCCTGGTTCAGTCCACGAGGGCCGACATTTATTTGTTGTTTTTTTTTTCCGTCAATCGATTCGAAGCGGATCTTAGGCAAAGGAGGAGGGGGGGGGGGGGGGGGGGGGGGGAGGGGGGGGGGGGGGGGGGTGACGGGGGAAAGGGACGGGAGGAAGGTGGGCGGGGTGAGGGAGGGGGAGGGAGGAGGAGGGGGAAGTGGACGGGAAAAACGGCTAGTTAGGTATTAGCATGTAAAATACGTCTAGTTATCTGTGAACCAAAGCTTTGAGAGGCGCTGAACTGCTTGCTTAGAATTATTTTTCTCCGACTTGCAGTATAGACTGGACTAGTTCGTTGTATCCAGTGGAGGGGGGACCCCAAAATATGAAAATGCTGAAAAGCAGTTGTGAGATGTGTTAAAACCCCCATGTAGACTGTAGACTACTTTGTTTTTTTTTTTTTTGTTTTCCTTTTTTTTTTTCATTTCCTTTATTCTACAGTATGACTTTTCTTTTTGACATTGCAATGATTATACAAGTCGGCACACAAGCTGTGCTTTAATGCGCTAAGTACAAAAGAAGATTAAATATATTACGTTTTCAGACATGCGATAGATGTGAGCTTTTCTTACTGATTATCAGAACAGAAGCGTATATTTTCCACGTCATGGTTTATCAAGGAAATGAAATCGTTACACGCTCAGTGTCAACGAATAGCCGGCTTATTCATTGTCTCCTTCATCATCAATAACTGTAATTTAATAAACGTGTGCATATTAAACAAAAAAACTGTGTGTGCATATAAAACAAAAAACAAAATGTGTTGAAGATGCTCTGTGTGTGTGTGTGTGTGTGTGTGTGTGTGTGTGTGTGTGTGTAGTGAACTCAGGAACTCTGATTAAGGAGAACGTCAACATGTTGCACAGAGCATTTCAGTTCAAATGTGCGCGCCTAGTGTGACAGAAAACCATGTTCGCAGTGACCACTCTCTTTGTCTTTGGAAGATCTACATCCGAGTTAATCAACATTTATTTCCGTGATGCTACATGTATAATCCTTAACGAATCTAGAGAAGTACATACACTTTTCAACTTTATAACAGGGATGGGATTCTTCCTCGGATGCGCGGATTTCCGCGGTAGATCCTTGTTCATTCCGCGTCATAACGTGTCAGTTCCGCGGGAGCGATCTGTGATTCATGTCTTCAGAAACATCGGGTGTAATTTATCCACAAACTATTTCGAAATTCTTAAACGGCTTGGATTCGCAGTCAGCTTGGTAACTTTCTCCTTCCGGTTTTGCGATCTTCAAAATGGCGACACGTCGAAGAGACGTTTTTCATGCGGAGAGAATGTTTCAACTAGACTTACTGTCTTTCACATCTTGGACCAAGTGTAGATGAGAGGAGTTCATTTTCTACCAAATGGCACACAAATTAATGAAAGATGTCCAGTTCCCAATCTTGCATTAATTTTTGTTTGCCATTAGGTTGAAAATGAACTCTCATCTACACTCGGTTCCGAGTTGTGAAAGACAGTAAGTATAGTTGATTTTTATAGCTTTTTGCGGGCTTTTTCCCTTTAAAATGTGTTAATTTCAGTCTCAAAAATGCACCAGATTGCGTAGAATTGAATGTAGCAACCCCAAATTTTCCGGGGGGAGGAGGAGGGGCATGCCCCCGGACCCCCTAGACTGTCCTCTTTTTTTTCCTTTATTGAGAGTCCCACCCCTATTTAGAAAAGACATTTAACGCGCACGCGTGCATGTGCACATACCCCCTCCCCCCGCCCCCCCCCCCCCCCCCCCCCCCCCCCCTCCACACACACACCATACACACACACACACATACCCGTTGGCACCTGCGCCTGTAGGTGAGCGTGCACACACACTCACACACACAGATATGCCATACATTTTTCTTTGTAAAAAACTTACAACAGTAAGCAGGTTGCCAGTGTTCTGTCTGCGGCATAATGCCTCTCCATACATTTTTCTTTGTAGAAAACTTACAACAGTAAGCAGGTTTCCAGTGTTCTCTCTACGGCATAATGTCTCTCGTGAACTCGTACAACTGCACACACGTCCGTACACACCCACTTAGTGTCAGTGTCGGTATGCGATGGAGCTCTGTGGTAAGAAAACCACTTTCACGCGCGACTGACTCGCTTTCTTTAATCGATTTCCCCCTCGCTATGTCATCCAGTCTCCTTGATTTACCTCGCACTGTCTTCTCACCGCCGCCCCTCCCACCTGTCCTCTCCAGCCCCACCTGCACAGTTTTGCGCGGTGGAATAGCTGAGCGGGAAAAAGCACATTGGAGTGTACGAAAGATCCTCGGCTTGTTTTGCGGCACGACTGTCCCTTTCACATGCCATTAGCCCATTTGTTTGGTCCGACGATCGGGGGCTGCTCAGCCGTATTAGGCTTGTTGTGCGTACGCGCGCCTGTGTGTGTGTGTATGTGTAGTAGTAGTAGTAGTAGTAGTAGTAGTAGTAGCAGTAGAAGTAGTAGCAGTAGCAGGAGAGAAAGAGAGAGAGAGAGAGAGAGAGAGAGAGCGTATCGCCACGAAAATGCAGAATAAAAATGGATGTGTACGGACTGATATACAAATCCTTCCCTGCCCATCTTAATACGTCTTTCACTTTTTGCAGCCTATTCTTTGTTTGGATATATGCATTATTATATCTGTGTGTACATGCATCTCTGTTTATGCATTCGTTTCTTAATTTTTATGATGAGCTTAGTACAATTTGTGTGCACGTTTGTTTGTTTTTGTTTTTTACACAAAAAAAACAACAAAAAACTCACCAGTAATTCTATTTTGGCGGACTGGGGCTGAAGAGGGGAGGGTGTTTGCTTTTGTTTTGTATTTTTGAATGACGATATATATTGTTGGTCTAGGAAGTGTAACAGGTTTGAGAGAGAGGGATGAGAAAAAAAAAAAGAAAAGATGTTTGTCTCTCCCTGCGTCAGCAAAAAAAAAAAAAAAAAAAAAAAAGAATTTCTCAGCTGTGTGCTTTGCTTTCCTGCCAGCGAGCGAGTCTGTCTGCTGGCGTTTGTAGAGTTGATGTTAGCTGGTTGGCCGACTGCGAAGATCAGTGCTTATTTGTCAGTCTGCTTGGATAGATGTTTATTCATCTTCAGCCTGCAGAGGCCAGAATTTATCTGATTGTCTGCGCAGTCAAGTACTTACCTGTCAGTGCATATGCCAGTTGGTCGTCTTGTCTGTTAAAACTGGTGCAGTTTCGTGGACAGGTTGTATATATGGGGATAAACAAGCCGTGACACCTGTATGATTAACTCGAAATAATTTGTCGTATCACCTTTTTAATACAGTGAAATTACATTTATGTACCCCTGAACCATTGAATAAGAAAATATTTGAACAAAAAAATGAAAATCTTTAAAAAAAAAAAAATGTAATAAAAAAAAGTTGGTAGACGTACGGTCAGAACGGAGAACGTGGTGTAGCATAACACTTTACCTTTGAGGAAAAAAAAAAATGGGGGGGGGGGGGGGGGGGGGGGGAGGTGCACGGAATACATGTTGTGCATGTGTGCTCATGTATAAACATAGACACGCCATCAAACCTTTCGTGTACATAGAGTCACCTGTCGTTTACAGCTAACATCACATGTAAAGTGTTCTCAGCACGCACACACACACACACACACACACACACACACACACACACACACACACACTTAGGCCTATTTTCCCGCGACTTGCCAAATTCAACCGCCAACATAACCCTCAACTTAACGTAAAACATACTCGGTCAACGATCACAAGCTGACTTAAGTTCGGGAGGTAATTGAATGTATCCACTTAATGTCTAGCACAAGATTGTGTTTATAAAGAACTTAACAAGTCTTCATGTCGTAAGTTCAGTATACTCATCTCGCTTAACAAAATATTGCACACGTAAACCTGACTTTGTACAAACACCTTCTTTACATTCGCTCAATCGTTGTCATGCAGCCGTCCATTTTTTTTTTTTTTTTTTTTTTTTTCATTTTTAGGTCAGAACACAGCATGGCTGAATACCATATTCCCTTCACTGCGCGCGACAGCCGTGTGTTTTGCTATTCACGACGTGAGAGTGGGGGAAGCGGAATAGTGTAGGAAGGGACTGGGCTAGTTTGAGTGTGCAGTGGTTTGAAAACATACCTCTGTGTGTGTGTGTGTGTGTGTGTGTGTGTGTGTGATATGTGTGCCAGCTTACACATTTTCGTCTTTCGACTTCCACAATAAAATGCTTGCCTTCCGCAAAGTTTCGCGATTGAAAACCTCGACCATTATTGCCAAATATAGTTTTCTTTCATAATAAGCATAACAGACTGTAACTATTACGCCAGCTCTAATGATTACAACGTAATTTTAATTACGCAAAATTTGATGATTACAACATTACATTTATGATGATTACAATAAGAAATAAAACGCCTTCATTCCCATTCCTTCACTTGCGACAGAGAATGTTCTAAGGCATTCAGTCAATTTCACATCAGAAGGGACAAGGTGACAATCTGAAGCAGGACAATAGTAGCAACACGCCCAAGGTCCATGTCGAAGCTGTCCATTGTCTTGGTCTGGCGATTGGGGAGCCCCGCAGCATAGAGTTGTTTTGAGTGCTGCGTTTATAAGTTTCTTGTCCGATCGTCTTTTCAGATTTTTTTTTTTTCGAAGATGTCTCATACTCCACATATTTGCAAACAATGCAGTCGGAAGCAAACTCGCCTGGGGTGTTTATACGCGGGTTTAAACTTCAGGTTACATTTGCAAATATCGTGTTATTTGAGGACCAGTAATTATGCACCGGTGCAGAATGCGCATGTTGCCATCGGCGCCAAGGCTGTCGTTGGCATTCAGTTCGGAAACCTTTTTAAAGAAATGCCGTTAAGTTAACACAGTCCGCAAGCGTTGTTCATACGCACTCTCAGCGTGTCATCATGGATGAAGAACTAGTGCGGTATGTGACTGGAGGATATGAACATCGCAGACGTAGATCAGTGAAGATTGCTTCATGGGAAATGAAAATGTGCAGATTTGAAGTCTTGGTTGGGTGGGTGGGGGGGGGGGGGGGGGGGGGGGGGGGAGGGGTATGAGAGTTTGGATAGACTTTTCCTGTTGCGGCCTTGGCTCATGTACTGTCGTTACCCGTACCCAGGCTGTTTAAATCCACACAACCCAACACATCAACCTTTTATCTCCATTTCCCCGTTTTACGTAGTAGATGTGCGTGTTATTCACTCTTTTTTTTTTTCTTCTCTTTCATACTCCATTGATGTTATGCTAAAGCGATTTCTGTTGTGACTGTGCTAGTCCAGAGTGGGCCCGTCCGTCAAATGGAGGATACAAGACTTTCCAGCATTCCTGCTTTCAGTGCCAACAGCTCGTTTGGGGCGCAGGCTTTGGGCAAACGACTCGTCGAGACGGCCAGTACGTGCGTTGCCAGTCAGGCTGACGTGTTTGCAACGCATTCCGAGTACTATCGTTTTAATTAGAAGGCACGTCGCTGTAATGATTGATTGCATTTCAACGATTCGATGGATAATCTTCGTGTGGTTAGTTTGTCATGAGGAAATTTCTGCCACATTTTTCTTTGTAGTCAGTGTTGTCTTTCATAGGGATGTGCGGACAGAAATCACGGCATGTTGAAAGAGTTATCAGTTCGTGTTAATATCACTTGTATTACTTATCTGTATATGTCAGTTTATGGGCAGTGCAGAAAAGCATTGGCTGCACGTTTTGTGCATTTAGATTGTTTCATTTTCGAGTGGAAGTTACTGTATGTATTGTGTATCTACCATGTGATGGTCCAGGGCTCATTTCAGAATCCCTGTTATATCAGTTTGCCCCATCATGACCAATGCCCGTGTCACTATAGTAATGTTAGTGTTAGTGGCGTTTGCCAGGGGGATTTCCGTACGTACACAGCTCATTTTACTATTTGCCTCGACCCCGTAGGGGGAAGGAAAATTTTCCTCTGGATCTTGTATCAAGGAAGATAGTTCCAGTGGCAGAGATGCTGAAGAATATCTCACGGTAGTGAATACGACTTCAAACTAAGGATCAGCACGAGCTGTTTTCTGCGCCTTTTAACGGTCCAGGTGGAGAGGCATGCGTTGACAGCCTGCAGCTGAAGTGACTTAGTTGGGGATGCTGTGTTCTTAGCTGCAGTGAAGGTCATATACCTAGAATAAGTCCGGTCTTCTCACCTGCGAACTCTTGTGATCTCTCTCTCTCTCTCTCTCTCTCTCACACACACACACACACACACACAAATATGTCACACATACTCAAATACTCAAGGTAGGTATGAACTATGACATCAAACAAGCTCACACATCGCACCAACGAAGCAGGTCAGCAAACACAGGGGGGAAGGAGAGGGGAAGGGGTGTGTGTGTGTGAAAGAACTGCGTGACTCAGACGGCAAACAGGCTTCTGTCACCAAAGGCTGCCGGGCTGTGTCCAAATGCTGACACTAGCTCGCCTCAGTGGGGGGGGGGGAACACGGGCAACAGCTGGTGTGTCGTGCGATGGATGCATACATACACACGTCAGTGTATCGCAGACACCCAGCTGTTGTTGACACTGAGTCACCTGTTGATTCATTAACGAGTGGCCACAGGTCCTGGTCCTTTCTGAGGTGTAATGGTCTTTATGTTGGCGAATGTGTGCGTAGTGCAGTGAAATACTGTTCACACAGCAAGCGGCGAGACGGGTGGATTGAAGGGAATGGTCTTCATCAGGGGATTTTAGTTTATTCTATGATCATTGTAAGGCGTGTAGTCAAGCGTGTGTGCCTGTTATGCCACTTTGTGCATGTGCGTGCTTGAGTGTGTGTGAGAGTGTGCGTGCGTGCGTGAGTGGTGTGTGTGTGTGTGTGTGTGTGTGTGTGTGTGTGTGCGTGCGTGCGTGCG
>JADBJO010005610.1:66497-86497 GCA_016801955.1 Conus betulinus | reverse complement strand
ACGCGGAGCTGATAATCGTGTCTTCGAACCACTCATGCGATCGGATTTTTTTTTTTTTTTTTACACCTTAATAACCCCCGTGTAACCCTCGCCGTCTACGCAACAGTAAACGGGTATCCAGTTCAGTTCAGGGAAGGTGACAGTGGCGGAAGCAGATGGCCTCTCCGCCGGCCTGTCATGCCACGCCCCAAGACACTTTGAACCTTTACCAAGTTCACTGCCCGTGCGGCATTAAGCTACGGGACTTAACTCTAAAAACCAGGTAGAGTAGCTTTGTCTTGAAGAATCAGAATTATTTCCTGTATACCAGTTCGCGTGCGTGCGTGTGTGTGTGTGTGTGTGTGTGTGTGTGTGTGACGAACGTCAGCATGTGTCCTTTGTGCACACTACCTTGAGGGCGGGCATTTGAAGTCTCTCCCCAAAGCAGACCATAGGAAACGGTCCGAACCTTGTATGTGAATGATACGACCAACAGTTGCTCTTCTTGTGTCTTTCCTGTTGTCGTTGACCCAGTCCCATCGCCGTGTTCAGGGTTAGGGGGACACAGCCTGCTGTGCATGTAGCAAGGACGTAGCAGCTGCCTTGAGCTCCACCTTGGTCAGCTGTCTACTGATGTCCATCACTCATCATATATCTGCACCATACGCTTCTGCTTTTCATCCCCCCCCCCTCTCTGTCTGTCTGTCTGTCTGTCTCTCTCTCTCTCTCGTTCGCTAGATAATATTTATGTTAATCATGTTTGTCGTTATAAGCTTGTTCATTGTTTTCCTTTTGGTGTGTCATGCATATGTTCATTTTGATATTGTTTGTTACTGTTGTTATTCTTGAGGGCATGGTATGAAAGTCCTTAGCTTATCCATTTTACCCCCCCCCCCCCCCCTCTGTCTCTCTCTGTCTCTCTCTCTGTCTCTCTCTGTCTCTCTCTCTCTCTCTCTCTCTCTCTCTCTCTCTCTCTCTCTCTCTCTCTCTCTCATCATACGCAGTGCACGTGCATCATCGACGGTGTCTTCAGCAGCGCGGTTAGCTTAGCAGAATGAGTGTGGACCCCTTCCAGAACAGGCACTTCGACGAGAGCTCGCCCAGTCTGGCTTGCTGCATGATGATACGAAGGGGAGAGAGTCAGGGAGGACGATAGTCATGTCTTTGTCGATGACACATTCCAATTCAAGAGCCAGCTGTAACGTTGGCACTGAAATTCCCATGACGTCGGATCTCGTCGTGTCTAATTCCTGATCCTCAATGAAGCTCACCGGTATAGAGGTAACCGCAAGCAGCGTGGTTCTTCTTCTGTGTTTTCCTCCCAGGATTTCTTTTTCTCTCAACAGGTTCTGTAACATCCATCCTTCGCTTCGCTCCTGTTGATTGATCTTGACAGGCGCAGTGGAAATTGTGCCGGTACTGGGGGACTTATGTGAGAAGAGGGCTGTTTTTTTTAACGGACATGCACACTGACGTGCTGTCTGGCACAGTCATTTGCCTTATGTTGTGGAGGTGCGGAGAAGCTTCGCTGGCATCAGTGAGTTAACAGACTCGCCAAGGGTCAAGGCAGGAAGGTTGGTCGCTTGTAATTAACGAGTTGTGATGAAATGCGTTGGCTCGAAACGATTCCCGCTTTCAACTATGGTGAAGTGAAGACAGTGAATGTAGTCTTGTTCGAGTTATTTTTGTTGGACATTCTGAGCGTTCAGATGTTGCTTTGATATATTTTTCATATACAGATACGTGTGCATACATTTTTAATACACAATTATCATGCAGGCAAACACACACACACACACACACACACACACACACACACACACACACACACACACACACACACACACACACACTGCGTGCGCGTATACATCACGTTTTTCATCACATCAAGCGATGCAGACAGACAAGGAACACGCAGTGTGAATTCGCAATAAAGATAATGGGGGATGCTTTAAAAAACTCGTTGTGAGAAACTTCTGACAGTTTGAATCAGCAGAAAACGTTCAAGGGATTATGCACACACACACACACACACACACACACACGGAAGTCGATCCCCAGCGAAATGTTTCACATTCCAAACCCAGAGTCACCGTCCGGCCAACCCTCAGTCTCCAACCTCTATGCTCACCCCCCCCCCCCCCCCCCCCCCCACCCCCCCATCCTCCATCTCCGTACCGCTCACAAGGAGTGCACGCACACAAGACTGCCTATTGTGTTCCGCCCCCAGAAGCCTGCCCCTGAGTAATGCAGACTTATCTAACATACAGGCGTGTCGCCTTCGGCACGGCTTTGCCAAGCGAGGCAACCGCCTGGGACATAAAAGAATGTCTGTGGTGGGATGCACAGCCACCTCCACGTGAACTTGACTGGCTTCAGTGAGGCCGGCCACTTCACGTGGAAGGAAATGGGCACGGACGGGGTTTTCCTGCCGCGGTTACGTCGCTTGACAAAGCGCCATCTCTGTGTGGTATGTGTGTGTCTTGACACGCGCGTTGCACTTCACATTGTTCTGTGTGTCCGCGTCGCGCCGTGTCCGTCGGCTTGGGGTTGTGCCGTGAGAGAATGGTGCTGACTGACACGTTGAAATAATGTGTCACTGAACTTGCATCAGAAATGCTGGTATTCAAATGACTAGACTTTGTTATGGCAATACAAAAATCACCCATGCTGTTGTTCTTTGCAAGCAGACCGACCAAACAGATTACCAAACGTAAGAGAAATGAGAGTAATCAGATCACAAGGTACAATCTTATTTAAATCGGTAGCCTTTCTCCCCCAGTCATCGGTTTTAAAAGCGCAATAAATAGTTTATCTCTGCTAGGATAGCACGTTGTTAAACAGGAAAAAGAAGCAATCTGATTCAGAGTTTTAATGCTCTTTCCGCAGATCAAATTTGTTGGTGATGCACAGTCTTGCAAGAGCGTACCACAAAATTATTGCCATTGTGATTTTAGACCTAAAAGTCCATGCTGGAATTGTAAAGGGTGTGTGGAGCGTAGGCGCTAAACAGATTCAGATCCGTTCTTCCAGTCCTGTAAGATTTTACCAGTTGAAACGAGATATAAAATCACTATTTTTAAGTTGGATGTGACCGACGATAAACCCGATTCACACCAACAGTGAAAAAAGCAACGTGTAGGCCTACTTCGAGAATTGGAGACTTCCCCCACATGCACACGAACAAAACAGTATGATTGTAGTACTTGTGAAACTCGGCCCACCCCTCCCGACACACACACACACACACACACACACACACACACGAGCGCGCGCGGGACATGTACTAAACACAAGTTCCAATGTATGTCCGTAATGGTATTTGAAAGGGAACACACGATAGCAGTCAGACTACTAAGGATAAGAGCAATGATTCAACCACCATAATGACGACACGCCTACAGGATGTGAATATATGAGGGGGCGTGGACCTCCATGTATAACGCCCAACAGAACACGAGTTTTTACTTCTGCCCGTTTGTTTCTTTGCTTATGTCCAGTTTTGCGAACGTTGGAGACCTTGTAATTGAAAAAAAAACAAAATGACCAAAGTGTAGCGGTGAAAACTGAAGCTGAAGTTGTTAGAATATTGTTGACTTTCAACAAATGTACACGTTTAGTTTCTAAACTGGAAAAAAGCAGGAGAGAAGACGGTATGTTCTGCAAATGACCTCCCTCAAAACACACAACGCTGTGGTGCACACGTGATACGCGGCATCATAATCCAGTGACAGTGATGAGTTCAAAAGCAACCTTCAACCCTGATTGCCCAGACACACGCCTCAATATAGGTTAGAGCGCCTGTGGAGGAGGGTTGGCCGCCAGCCATGGATCAACGTCACCATGTGCTTGGTAAAGGCCGACTTTTGGTGGCAGGATGAATCACTGAAATGGTCGGTCGGCCTTTTTTTTTTTTTTTTTTTTAAGCATTATAGTTTGTGGCGTTCAAGGACATACCTGCCACGTAAAATGGAAATAAAAAAAATACAGCCAAACCACATTCACATTCTCCCTTCCAGTCACAACTATTCAAGATTCGACGCTTTTATTGCTCGTTGTTGGACTGATGTTGTTTAATATTTACGAGATTGCAACGTCAGCGAACACTTTGACTACAATCGAATTTATAGGTTTGTGTTTTTGATGGAGAGATGGTATTGGAAATAGATTTAAAGAGAATAGTGGGGAAAGCAGGAGAAAGAGAATCTTTTCTTCTTCTCCCGTAACTCGGCGCGTTATGGGAGAAGAAGAGAAGAAGAAGGTTCTCTTTCTCTTCCTACATGATCGGGGTACCACACTTGACGAACAGTTCACCTGCAAGTTCTGTTTTTATCGC
The DNA here is from genome assembly GCA_016801955.1 of Conus betulinus. Lineage (NCBI taxonomy): Eukaryota > Metazoa > Mollusca > Gastropoda > Neogastropoda > Conidae > Conus > Conus betulinus. The sequence continues at coordinate 82,182 of JADBJO010005610.1, read as the reverse complement.
ATGTGTGCCACGACAGGCTGGGTCTGTACAGATGGTTTCCATATCCATCTTTACAGAGAGAGAACACTCGTAATGCATAGATAAACACAAGATACAAGGAACTAAAATACAGAGGCACGAAGATAGAAGAACCTGAAATATGAGGACGTGAACACATAGACAGAAGAATCTGAAATACAGGAACACATAGACACAAGAATCTGAAATACAGGAACACATAGACAGAAGAATATGAACTTCACAAGAACCTGAAATGCAGGAACACATAGACACAAGAATCTGAAATACAGGAATATATAGATAGAAGAACCTGAAACACAGAAACATAAACCCAAGAATCTGAAATACAGGAACACATAGACACAAGAATCTGAAATACAGGAACATATAGACAGAAGAATATGAACTTCACAAGAACCTGAAATGCAGGAACACATAGACACAAGAATCTGAAATACAGGAACACATAGACAGAAGAATATGAACTTCACAAGAACCTGAAATGCAGGAACACATAGACACAAGAATCTGAAATACAGGAACACATAGACAGAAGAATATGAACTTCACAAGAACCTGAAATGCAGGAACACATAGACACAAGAATCTGAAATACAGGAATATATAGATAAAAGAACTGAAACACAGAAACATAAACCCAAGAACCTGAAATACAGGAACACATGGACACAAGAACCTGAATAATAGGAATACGTAGACACAAGAAAAATGAAATACAGGAACACATAGACACAAGAACCTGAAATACAGGAACACATAGACACAAAAACATGGAACATGAAGGATACACAAACACAGTAACCTTTGATACGGTAACTCACAGACAAAGGAACCAGAAATGTTCAAACCCGTATACAAAAGACCATGAAACGTGTCATATCTAGCACTGCAAGTGACGGGGTTCATCAGAATCAGCTAGGGCTTCACACGTACGCTTGTCAGAGGATGTGTTGAGCAAAGGTTGTCACTTAAAGTTTCACACCAGTCTGGTGTACGTTTCACTTTTGGAGGCCGCAGTGTTTTAGGCATGAAAAAGAAATTGGAACCTTTTTTTTTCTCTCTTTTTTTCTCTAGTCTTTACGTTCCTTTTTGTATCACAGACTAATGTGTCCTTAACCCACTGAACGAAGTAATGAGGAATGTAAAGGATGGTTCTCGCTAGTGCCGTATAAGACGATGAACTGGCGTTCTTGTTCACGTAAAACGTTGTGTACATGAATTTCAGTCCCTGCAAAAAGTCGAAACACAAGTCTTTTAGAATAGACTTGGCACGTTGCTGATGTGTGGGCTATAAAATGTACGATTTTCGTCTTAGTTGTAGCCAGAGAGGGGGGCCATGGGGGGGGGGGGGGGGGGGGGGGGGGGGTGATTCTTCTGTGTCATCAGTCAGTAGATTACACTGGAGGAATGGCAGCTGTTGCTGAAGTGGACTTCGAAGCCGCAGAAATGTTGATGCCCCGGTTACGGTAGGAAATGTCGTCCTGAGCGACATTTTGTTCCGGCAGGTCACATATTCATGTGTACTGCGCAACCAGTTGTCGCCATTTGAGAATGTACAATGTTTGGTGTGGTGTGTGACTCGTCATTGGTGTTATGTGGTTTTGGTGTACATGGTGGAACAGGGCAGACGATTTTGCCTGAATGAAGATTAATGACGGATTTGGATTTAGTTACACATACACATTCACAGACGTGCGCGCGCGCACACACACACACACACACACACACACACACACACACACACACACACACACACACGCACGCACACACGCACGCACACACACACACACACACACACACACACACACACACACACACACACACACACACACACACACACCCTGTTTTTTCGAAATCAAGCAGAACAGTTTACGGCCCAGAATAAATCACAGGCTAATACAGGTGTGTCTCAGGGACCACTGGTCCCAGACGACGGTAGGCATGATCTGAATTGTGTTGTGGGGTTTACAGCTGCCCCCAAAGTGGCCTCTGCAGCACGGGATTGGACCAAGGCCAATGGCTCCGGTGACTCGAAATCAACGTTAGTGCTGAGATTGTCACTGTATTGGTGCCCATACTGAATGATTGGGCAAGAGATATGTTCGATGGGCGAATGTAGTTAAGGATATGGGACCACCAACATAGGCCTAAGGCGGTGTCATACAATGTTCCCACCATCATCAGCAGCACCACCATCATCATCGTCATCACCATCATTATCAATATCGTCGTCATCGTCAATTGAGAAAGTCGTCGTTTTTTCAATATATTACAACTACTACGACCAACACAAATACTATTACTGCTACCACCACCACCACCACCACCACCACCACCACACCCCACTACTACTACTACTGCCGCTAATCCTCCTCCTCCTCCTACTTCTACTATTCACAACGCTTTACAAAAGTTATTATGGGATTTACACACATGCAGCAGACATTGGTTCATACTTTCCATGCACGGTAGCATGCACAAACCACACAAACAATATTAATCCTACTCTGTCTGTCTTAAGGCAAACCTTGTAATACTTCTTTTGGCAGTTTTTTTTTTCCCTTTTCTTTCCATCCCCTTCCCCCCCCCCCCCCCCCCCCCCCCCATTTAAAATTTTTTTTTTAGCTTTCTTGAATTAAATGAGAGAATCCTTAGTGTCTGAGAGACAGAAGTAGTTTGCTTAATGTGAATGGGCTTGAATAGAACAAGTACAGTCAGATATATCCGAGACTAGACCGACTTTCTTAGCCTACATAACCACCAACGCCGGCATCATCACCACTCCCATCAGAAGGCGTCATTATCGTGGTCGAAACTAACAGGAGCAAGTGTTTCTTGTACATCAACGACGACGCAAAACAGTGACCGGCCAGACCCACCGTGGAAAACCCGTACATTCCACACATGGCGACAATTCGTTTCACAGTGGTCACTCAGATATGTCACCTGCCGGCACAAAACGTCACCCCGGGTCCCGCCGACACATTGTATTCCGCAACGCCGGCACATTATTGTCAGCGGGTGACATTTTGTACCGGGGAGACGACATTTTGTTCCGCAGTAGCCCCCCTTTACTTATTCTCATAGGTTTGATTCTACCTCGCCCGCTCGATGAAGTGGGTTTGCTCGATGTTCTGACCTCCCACACACACAAAGAACTAAGCCCCCATCCATCATCTTTTCACAGAAGGCTAAGCAGCGGGATGTGTTTACACCGAATATTAACTGCCGTGCGAAATGCAATATTTTCGGGCATGGCTGCACACGAAAGAGAGGCCCCAGGCCTTTAAGTTGTCAGTCATACGTCGAAGAGATCCAGTTACCGGTAGGACGGAGGGGAGGGGGTGGGATGGAATGGGGGAAAAGGCGGAGGGGGGGAGGGGCTGGGGAAAGGGAGGTGAAGTTGGAAGGGGGGGGGGGGGGGGGAGGCGGGGAGAGAGGAGAGAGTAAAAAGAAAGTTTAATCCTGTATTAGTCGAGTATGTGTTAAATTTGGTATGTGTTATGATTTGCCTCAGGACCTGTCTGTTGGCGAGATCCGTAAAGGCTTTCGACGTGTGTGTACGGTCAAGTCTGGATATTCTTCTCTCTCTCTCTCTCTCTCTCTCTCTCTCTCTCTCTCTCTCTCTCTTTCACACACACACACACACACACACACACACACACACACACACACACACACGAGCGAGAGGGGGAGGGGGGGGGGGGGTATTTGGATGAATTATGAAAGCTACACGAGTGCACACATGCCGTTCTCTTCTTTTTAAGCTACCCCACCCTCTATGAATCCACCCACACTTGCCGAAACACCTATTCATATTCCGATCTCCGAGTGCAAAGAGTCTCGACGTATAATAGCCGTGGTGGTGTGAAGAGGCCGGCTCAAGCGCAGTGTACCGGCACAACCTGTTACCAAACCGGGACCGTCCCATTCGGCTCCTTAAAAGGACAGGTCGACGGATTCTGGTGGTGGCGTAATGTTGGCGCTCCTCCAGCTAATCTCCATTTTAAAAATGAAATTAAAAAAAAAGCGCGGGATCTTGTTCATGCGCCCTCCTTTCCACTCTTTCGTCGTTTATTCACTGCCACATTCATTTAGTTTTGCGTCCCTGTGTGGTTTCCGTGGTCTGCTGATGTGGCGCAGTGTATAGAGACTGATCCGAACGCAGTAATGTCTGCGAGACGAAAACTGAAGGTGAAATTTGAATAATAACTGAACTCTCTGCAACTAACGGAAGTGCCGGAGAGAGAGAGAGAGAGAGAGAGAGAGAGAGAGAGGAGAGAGAGAGAGAGAGAGAGAGAGTCATATGGATATTCATTGCATGGTGTCAGGAGAGAGAGAGGAGAGAGAGAGAGAGAGAGAGAGAGAGAGAGAGAGAGAGAGAAAATTCAGGAAAGGTATTCCTCGCATGATATCAGAAGCGACAAACTGTAAGCCGTCGACGGGCGAATGGAGTTGGTTAAGTGTCGGTTGTTTTAGTTGGTCACAAGGTGAAAGGTGAGATTTTGTCCGAATTGACAGAGGCCCCTTTAGGGACTGAAGTTGCTCCCTGGTCGAAATCTGTTCGGGATCAATTGCTCACACGGATAAAACAGAAAAATTTCTGAATGCGTTCTTTGGTGCCGTTCGCTCAGGTATTATGTTGTATCCATTCATGTGTTTGGGGGGCGAAGCGAGTTAAAAATGAAAACCTCTGAAACTTCTCTGGAATTAAATCCGAGATCACTGAATAACACACCTTCCTGGTGTCCTTGGCGCTTTGAGTTGCGTTTGTGTGTGTTGTTTCTCAAAAGCCCCAAATGGTGTGGTGAGGGGGGGGGTGGGGAGAAATATGTGTGCGTGGAGAATCCTTACTTCTTATCTTGTAACCTTGACTTTTCTTTGTATTGACTTGTCTTGTTTGCATTTGGCAAGGACGACAACTAGTCGGGTTAATTATGCACGCAAATATAAGATTTAGTATTATATCAACCTGTGATACAATGTGGAGAATACAGAGTGACCATGTTTGAAACATTACACAAGTAAACACATCAAACGAAGTAATCAAAGATTGAAAAGACATCATAATGACCGGTACGCACCTTTGCACGTTGAATTCAGTTTCAAAAAGGAGTGAATGAGGGCGGGAAAAAACGAAGCAAAATAAATTTCACGTTGAATTGAGATAAAAGAACATAAAAAAATAAACCATACGGTTGTCCTGCGAATGGCAGGCTAATGTTTCTTTCTTTAAACATCATAATTTGGATTTTTCTTGATGAAATGAAATTCCTCTCCTATGACATTCATGCCACAGTACGTAAACAATCATTAGGGGTGTAAACAATCACTAGGGGTGTAAACAATCACAAGGGGTTTAAACAATCGCTAGGGGTGTAAACAGTCGCTAGGGGTGAAATATTTACTGCCTGTTTCATTTAACAGACGCCGACCTGTGAACATTGGGCTATGATTATGATTATGATATTCATGTGCATCCCGGTGACAAGAATATGCATGAAAATTCGGCGAAGCAGACTTTTGTGCCAACCCCTGTGCCCGCCACCCCCAATTGAAAGTGGCTTCTTAGTTTTAAAAATCAAATATAAATAAAAACAGACGGGGGGGGGGGGGGGGGGGGGGGGGGGGGGGGGGGGGGGTAAAGGAGTCTATTAACTCTTCACCAACTCTTTTTCCCGTTTTGGCGTCTGCATAACGGTATGGTAATAGAGTAGGCCTATCGGTGCTAATACGGACAGAGAAAAATGTACTCGCAAAACTCGTGTCGGGGCAGGTACTCATGCATGCTCACATGCATGAATGCGCGCGCGCACGCGCGCGCGCACACACACACACACACACACACACACACACACACACACACACACACAGGACAGAGAGAGAGGGAGCACGTAAAAATCGTCATTCCTTGTTCTAACTTTGATCTTCCAAAAGCAGAATGTATGTAATGTATGCAGGCGAACTATAGTGGGTCAATGACCCTCAGCTCAAAGGAATAAGAGAGAGAGAGAGAGAGGCGGGATTACAGAGCATATCAGTTTATGTCCCGTTACCTCTAATTGTGATGTGTGTGTGTGCTTTGGGGTTTTTTTTTTTTTTTTTTTTTTTTTTTTTTTTTTTTTGGTTTTTTTGTTTTTACACTGCATGGATCATTGGGCCTACCTGAAAACTGTGTGATCTTTTACCTCCTGTATGTGTGTACATTACAATTCACGTTTGATGAAAGGCGCAGGTTTATTCGGCCTTTGTAAAAAGAGCGCGCGCGCGCGTGCGCGTTTTGTGTGGTGTACGGATCGTCGCTGGTGTGGTGTGTGTACGAACTGAAAACCACGCGTACGTATGTATATGCGTGTAGGTGTTGGTTATGCCGTGACAAGGGTGTGTGAAAGGTCTGACGTTGGTGGGTGTATTGCACTGATGGATGTGTTTCCTTGTGATCAAGATGTTCCAATGTGCGTTCATCTATGTGCGTGTCTGCTTTGTATTACGTATTCATTATTTTTTGTATGGTTAAAAAAAAAGTTTTGTTTTTCTTTTTTAATTTTCCATTCACCAATGCCCGGAATGCGGATGTTTGTGTTCGAGTCGGTGGTATGTGGCAGTGTGTGTGTGTGTGTGTGTGTGTGTGTGTGTGTGTGTGTGTGTGTGTGCGCGCGCGTGCGTGTGTGTGTGTCTGTGTGTGTGTGGGGTGCGCGCGCGCATGAACACAGCCTCGGCCGACCTATCGCTTGCATACATTTTATGTTGCTTCTTAGTTAAATTAAACCATTACTAAATAAGTTACGCCCAATACAACTCGAAAGTAGCCAACATGACAACACGTACATACCCCAGAGACAGCAGTCACTAGGACGGCAATAGCAACAGCAGCCTTGACTTAAAAACAACAACAACAACAACACGATAAAGGCAGCCAAGAAATGCTTTTAGTTTTAATACTGACTGAAACTGATTTATTTATTGCCAGATTAACTACACAATACACGACACACGATCTCCACTATAAAACATTTGGAGCTTCCAGTCGGTTTGAATCTGATCAGTATGCACCATGTGTTCGCCGTGTGTGTGTGGGACACTGGGGCAAACTAGTTGTACGTACCCTACAAGCAGTGAGCCACACGGAAAGCTGACTGCACTGTCGACAGACAGATCGACAGACACATCACGGGAGGTCGTTTATCTTGCATCTGCCGTTGGTCATGTTATATGAGGCCTGAGGGCGTCTCTCTCTCTCTCTCTCTCTCTCTCTCTCTCTCTCTCTGTCTGTGTCCTTTCCTAGTCCTTTCCTAGTAACTCTCTCTCTCTCTCTCTCTCTCTCTCTCTCTCTCTCTCTCTCTCTCTTTCTGTGTGTGTGTGTGTGTCCTTTCTAGTAACTCTCTCTCTCTCTCTCTCTCTCTCTGTCTGTGTATGTGTCCTTTCTAGTAACTCTCTCTCTCTCTCTCTCTCTCTCTCTCTCTCTCTCTCTCTCTCTCTCTGTATGTGTCCTTTCTACTAACTCTCTCTCTCTCTCTCTCTCTCTCTCTCTCTCTCTGTCCTTTCTTGTACACCTTCTCCCTCTCTTAATTTTTTTTTACACACACACACACTCACACGAGCAAGAGCCCGTGTCCCCAATTCCCCCGAGTGTTTTCAGTGGGCGGTTTGACGTGATGGAGAGCGCGTCTAGACTCTGTGTGTGTGTGTGTGTGTGTGTGTGTGTGTGTGTGGTGGTGGTGGTGACAAGTGCTGATTTCTGAGTCAGGAGAGTGAGTGGCTGGCCACACAAGTGCAGGGCAGTGCAGAAGCCTTTTTTCCCAGCTCACGGGACAGACTGGCGGGGTCACTGACCGGCAGACACTGACCACCCCTGTTTATTGACGGTGGCCAGGCTCCGTTCGCTGACCCGCCGCCGCCTCGCCCCCCCCCCCCCCCCCCCCCCCCCCCCCCCCTCCCCCGATAAGACCACACGCCACAGTTAGGATTTTGTTCTAAAAACCACTATCACTGTAATCCACGTAAGCGTGTTGAGGCCCCACCATAACTTTGAGCCAGTATTTAATGTGAAAACTGATAGTTGATCAAAAGAACAACTCCCTAGTTGGGGGGGGGGGGGGGGGGGGGGGGGGGGGGGGGGGGGGGGACTCCACCGATGATATCACCTACAATCGTCAAATACATGACCTTCCCTTTAGTTGACGTCACGTATCAGTCGTTTGCACTCACCCGTGACCCTGCCTTTGCGCCAGGTGGTAGCCCCCAAATGATCCCATACCTTTGATTTCAGTCTGTCTGCTTGAAACTAACTGGCTTGTACTTTGATGACCATATGAAAGAAAACAAAGGATTATCAACTTTCAGACACAGTAAAAATTCTCACAACAGTCTAACTGCGCCGGTCTATAAATACTTGACTCCTTAAGCTTGGCCTTTGCGCATTATTTTTTTGGTGTGCGGCCTTGACAGCGTCCACCGACATTGTCTCGGCGACCGTCTCGTCGTCGCGCTTTGGACTGCAAAGGCTTCGCTTCCATTAGGACCCAGTGGTTCCACGGCGCGTCGCATGCCACGCACCACTCATAGTTAATCATGTTCTTTTAGAGTGTGTTGGGACTTGCATGATGTGAGCCACAAACACTTCACAGCCGGTTCCATGAAAACCCTGTTCAGAGATGTCCCGTCCGATGTGACTTATGAGTTTCTGAAAGCGATTAATATTTTTCATCTAAGATTTTTACGGAAGAAAGATTTTAACGAAAATTTCGGTGTGTGTGTTTAGAAATGTTTTTTAAGTGTGTGTGTGTGTGTGTGTGCGCGCGCGCGCGCACGTGTGTGTATGTGTGTGTGTGTGTGTTTGAAAGAAATGACTTGAGAGTTGACTTCAACGCGGTGACAGCCCTGATATGGCCCTTGGCGGTCGGCTGGGCTAAAAGCAACATTCTCTCTCTCCTCTTAAGTCGGTCACACAAGACCCCTTTCTGGACTGCCGGTCACCACGTGCAGAAGAACCACCGGTCATGAGTCGACCAGTCATTGACACCAGTTCATAGCACAGAGAGGAACTGGTCTCCCCCATTAGGCGGATCAAAACAGCCCGCGGTAATTGATAACCCCCGGCCTTTGCGCTCTCATCACCACGGCCAGTTTGAAAGAAAAGAGTGAACAAGACCCAGAGAGGATACTGGCAGGTCACACAAAGATGGGCAAAACACAGCAACGGAAGCGGCTTGCTAATGTCCTCTCCGGATAGTGTGTACAGTGTGACGGCCTGGTCGCCGAGTCGTAACAGAGAAGCTGACCTGTTGTGAAGAGGTAACGAGAGAGGGTCAAAACAAAAAAAGGGTAGCTAGACTATTCAGAACTAAGGCGGGTGCAAGGGATCAAACGGACGGAAGAACAGAACGACAGCAAAGGAACATGAAGAGACCTAGACAGACAGAAAGAGGGTTTTTTTTTTCTTTCTTTCTTCTTTTTTTTTGGGGGTGGGGTGGGGGGGGGAAGGGAAAGTATTGAAACGTTGAAACTTCTAGAAAGAAGGAATCCCCCCCCCCCCCGTCTAGAGGAGGGATGTGTAAGGTCGGTCACAAATGTTGTAATTTCCGTACAAAGGTTGACGTTCGCTCCTACGTACGTCTAGCATTACGAAAAGAACAAACAAGCCAACACAAACGGACAATCCGTCTTCCGGAATACGTTGCTTTCATTATCAAATAGGTGTCCCACCCTGCACCCTCCCGTTTACCCCTACCCTCACCCCTACCCCACCCCTATCTCACCGTCTCGCATCCGCACCAGCTACGCGATTCGGTGTCGGAAGCAGTATTCGTTTGGAGTCATGGGCGTCTGGTTCCTTCGTCATTAGAGCAAGTGCTCGTTATTTATGTTTATTGTTCCCAGCCTCGTTTAAGATTTCATTTCATACCAATCAAACTGAGCCTACTTGTATTTGTAACTGTTCGTCCATGTGTCTGACCATACTCGAGGTCGAAAAGGCTTTGCCAGTCTTGAATAAATGTTGATTTGTGTTTGTTCGTACCTCGAGTTGTTGTTGCTGTGTGTAGACGTATCAGTGTCAAGGGAGCGAAACCTTTCACAATGGGCTTTAAGCGCTTCTGACGACAAGAATTCCGCTGTAGGGAGAAATAGGTAATCGGTCGATTAGCAGTAGCACCCCCTCACCTACAGCATATATTCGAACTGGGTCAAGGATGTTTAAGTACTCGGGTAACGTAACTATCACAGTTGGCATCCAAGGCGTGAAGGACTGTCTCGAGTTTGAACCTTCCTGACAGCAACGGGGAGACGAACGTATCCCACTGGGACCTCGGAGTACCAAGTGAGCGTTAAAGGCTTAGTCAGCTGAAGTTGTTTAGTAACCAGACCTTGAAGAACAGGAGTCTGTGCTTTTTCAGTCGGTATTGCTGTGGGGCACTGTCTTAATGCTTTGTCAAGCTAGTTGAATGCGTGTGATCGTCGTCGTCGTTGTAGGTTTTTACAGGATAGTTACTGTGATAAAGTGGCCCCCGAAGTCGTCATACATTTTCGATGTACATTTGGTGCAAAGCGGTTGTTTGCTAGGCTGTTTTGTAGGGACGTGTGTAAATGCTGATGTGGGAAGAATGTAGCTGGAGGGGAATTCAGTGTACATGTGAATAAGGTGGTAGAGAAGCAACATTGATAAAAGGCATGGCCCAAAGAGATATCCTTTGTTCCATCCCTGTTCAAAAAAATGAATGGAGAACGGAGAACGAGAGAGGGGGAGAGCAGAGAAAACAACAACACGAGGGAGAGCAGAACACGATACGAGAGAGAGAAGCGTGAGCAGGACGGACAGGGTCGAAAGAAACGTGGTCTGGGCGACAGAAGTGACAGCAAGGTCTTCGGCGTAAAAGACAAGCTGGGAAAGAAAGACTGAGTTCGAAACCCAGAGGTGGGTTAAAGAGGGACAAGGAGAAAGATTTCTACGTCGAATCCCCAGAGACGACCACCGGAGACCCAGTCCTGGAACCTGGTGCCAGATAACAAAGGCGCCATCATCACCCAGTGCTGAAGAAAATTTGAAGTGACTTGTGAGGACTGTGGTGTGGGTGCACTGTGTGTGTGTGTGGTGTGTGTGTGTGTGTGCAAGTGTGTGTGTGTGTGTGTGTGTGTGTGTACACACCTGGCCAGGCAAGAAGCTTGGTCGTAAGCGCTCTTTAGGGAGTATTGATCTCTTATGTTTTGATTATTTCTTTTTGTGTATTTGTATTTTTCATGTGTAATTATAAGTAGAGTGGAGACTGTATTTCTTGTTCTCAGACGTATTAGGAGAGACGCGAATGCGTGACACCCCATTCCCAGAGAGAGGTAAATAGTTGATGGGTGCAGGAGTGCGCTTATGCGTGTATGAGTGCAGAGATAGCCTTGGTGTGTCAAGCCTGACTAATACATCAACTTAGTTCACTTAAGCAATACCATCACAATTTCCCCCGTCATGGATAGTCAGGTACGGGGTATATGGGAAGGAGGGGGGGTGGGTGGTCACGTAACTGTTGCTTTTTGCTCGTGTTGTGTTAGTGTTTTGTGCTGTACTAGGGTTGCTTTGTTACAGAATAAGAGCGCTTACGACCAAGCCCTGGCGAGAGACGTCATGGCCTGGATTTCACGAGTTATCGGCGAACCCCTCGACAGCGACGATCTGCAAAATCTGTGGAAGATTTGCTGAAGGATGGCATTGTATTGTGCAAGTGAGTCTGTCTGTCTGTCTGTCCGTCCGTCCGTCTGTCTGTCTGTCTGTCTGTCTGTCTCTCTCTCTCTCTCTCTCTCTCTTTCTCTCTCTCTCTCTCTTTCTGTGTGTGTGTGTGTGTGTGTGTGTGTGTGTGTGTGTGTGTAATAATAAACTTGGTTTGTCGGATACAGTTGTGGGCCCCCAGACTCCTACAAATAGCCTGTGCAGAGTCTTCACCAAAGGGACAACTCGAGCTAACACGGACAAAAGCAAAATTGTTTCAAGGATAGGAGAATACTTCTCAGCTCCAGAAATTTGATGTTGAGGAGATGCCAGAATATCTTTTGTAAATGCATGCAAAGACTTAAGTATTCATTTCACAACGAAGTTTAGCGTCACACTTGCATGTGAAGAGTTGCTATCAGAGTATCAAGAAAGCAGTCTTAGGTTAAGAAAACATTTGCATAGATTTGAAAATTATTCAAGAGATATAATTTGCAAAACCGATTCGCAAATTCAGCCAATTGCGCAGCACAGAGCAAATATTTCAGAAATGTTTGGAAATGCTACAGATAAATGTACTTGTGTTTTTGGTGAAATTGTTTCCTCTAGTTAAGTTGCGACCACGAAATGATTTTTAGAATGGCAAAGTGAGACAATATCCTGTTTACGTGAATTTTTGAATCAGTTGCATGCATCCGTTATTAAAGTCCTGAAGCCTGATGGCCCTAAGGGTAGTGAACTGACACAGGTTCACCCGTGTCTGGAGCACGGCATGATTGAAGGTGAGGCCCATCCCTCTCCTTCAACCTTCCTGCACTAAATCAGGAATCCATTCTCTGCTGGGTGGACAGAAAAAGATTTCAAGCCGAAAAAAAAAAAAAATCGGACCTCACGAACGGTTCGAAGTGATGACCTTGTATACAAACGTTCTAATCTTTGAGTACGGGCCCTTTAGAGATGCATTAGATACTGGATAAAATTAACTAGCATTAATGTTGACAGGTTTTACCAGCTAAAACACACAAAACCCAAACGGCTCGCAGGAAAACGCGAATCTCAGTCCGCCTCGAATGAGTATTGGATCTGTCTTTTTGGAGTCAGTCCATGAGTGGAAGTATCATTCTGTTTCCCTCCACTTGCAGGGAGGTAACTGTTGATATGGGCTTATTCTACATGTACGGTTTAAGTCTAAAACAAAACCCGAAATACAGATATTCTTTTCGCCAGAAAATCTTGATATTCACCGAAAATACATTACTTTGTAGATAACTGTCAGTTTGTAACGGTTACTTTAATACGTTTATGTTCTACTGAAGCTTTGTGAAAACTGTCAGTGATGTTTCAAGGATTCTGGATGTACTTTGTCCCGTGGAGGAATTATACAGCGCGGCCTTAAACAGGAGATAATTCATCAGTCATCCAGAATCCACCGCCTGCTAGGGATCTCCCCCCACGAATCCGCCCCAAGACGTAGTGAAGCCGTCCCGATGCCACATTCCATCTCTTGTGGCAAAGAACGACCAGTCTGTGCGCAAACGTCTTCAGGGACAGCCAGCCAGCCGCGGACGCATACAGTAATCTCTCCGGCGGATGAAATTCTGTTGGATATAGACAGCCAAGGAAAGCATTCCGGGTTTTCAGACCTTGATAGTTACGCTCGTTTATTGGATACTCTCTCTCTCTCTCTCTCTCTCTCTCTCTCTCTCTCTCTCTGCTGCTGCTGCTCGGCTGAAACTCTGTGGCATACGACACGTATGATTCATTTCCTGTCATCTATCTCGCTGGCACTCTGTGGCCTGTTCTTTGGGTTTAGACGTAGAGTTAAAATGTGCGTGCAACATTGTTTATTCAAGCAGCGTTCACACAAGGGACCTCTAGAAGGAAAGAGAAGAAGAAAGGGATCCTTGAAGAAAGAAAGGCAGATTTTATGGAAAGGGGAGAAGGGTTCTCACAAAGGAGACCCAGTTTCGCTAACTCTTGAGTTATACAACAGCTCAACAACAAAAAAAAACATCCAAAAAAAAAAAAAAAAAAAAAAAAAAAAAAAAACAGGTGTTGCAAGTCGTTGCGTGTGAGTTCGAGATTTCTCGTTCATAACATTCTGCAACCATTAATGTTTATAGACTGTTAAAAATCTCAGATTTACCGACACTGACCCTTAACGCCTTTTCCAAGTTGTTTATGATTTAGAGTCGATGACCTTGGTTCCCAGTAATGAGATTATGTTACTTTTTATTATCATTACTTTTATTTCAGGCTGTCCTGAAGGAAACATGAAAAGGGGACACTTGAAACCAAGGAGAAAGGTAGACTTAAAAGAAAAGGATACCTGAAGTTAAAGGAGCCAGCACCGCATTGAAGGAAAGAGAAAAAAAAGGGACACCAGAAGTTCAAGGGGAAATACGGAATAACCGGGAAAAGGGATACCTGAAGTAAAAGCTGAAATACGGAATAAACAGGGGAGGGATACCTGAAGTTAAAGGAGAAATACGGAATAAAAGGGGAAAAGGGACACCGGAAATTAAAGGAGAAATACGGAATAAAAGGGGAAAATGGACACCGGAAGTTAAAGGGGAAATACGGAGTAAAAGGGGAAAATGGACACCGGAAGTTAAAGGGGAAATACGGAATAAACGGGGGAAAGGGGATACCTGAAGTTAAAGGGAAAATACGGATTAAAAGGGGAAAAGGGACACCGGAAGTTAAAGGGGAAATATAGACTAAAAGGGAAAGGGACACCGGAAGATAAAGGTCAAATAGAGAAATAAAAGGGGGAAAGGGACACCGGAAGTTAAAGGTGAAATACAGAATAAAAGGGGAAAAGGGACACCTGAAGTTACAGCGGAAATACGGAATAAAAGGGGAAAAGAGACACCGGAACTTAAAGGTGAAATACGGAATGAAAGGGGGGAAAGGGGCACCGGAAGTTACAGGGGAAATACGGAATGAAAGGGGAAAGGGGACACCGGAAGTTAAAGGTGAAATACAGAATAAAAGGAGAAAAAGGACACCGGAAGTTAAAGGGGAAATACGGATTAAAAGGGGAAAGGGACGCCGGAAGTTAAAGGTGAAATACGGAATAAAAGGGAAAAAAAAAGGGATACCATTAAAAGGGGAAACACGGAATAAAAGGGGAAAAGGGATACCCAGAAGTTAAAGGGGGAACACGGAATTGAAGGAACAGGGGGAAAAGGGATACCGGAAGTTAAAAGAGAAGGCTGAACTGAAGGAACAGGGGGAAGGGATACCGAAAGGCAGAAGGGAAGGCTGAACTGAAGGATAGAGGAAAGCAGAATGGACGGAAAGAAGGAAAAGCTGACTTGACAAGAAAAAAAGGGAGGAAAGAGGCCCCTGAAGCTGAAGGAGAAAGGTCGACTGGAGGTGAAAGACGGAACGTACAGCTCTGGTGGAAAGAGAGAAAATTCGGCTCATCAGGAGAAGAAATGAAAGACAGGCTAGAAGAAAAGGGGGGGTAAGACAGTTGAAGGGAGGGGAAAAGACATGCCTGAAGAGAGCAGCCCTAATGGAAGGGGAACAGTCCAGGAGAAAAGTGGACTTAATCATAGGTAGATGTGCTTTTTCGATTGTGTCAGACCGAAAGGTACGGCGACCCATGTGAACCTTAGGTTTATACTTCCATGACCGATGGTAAACGAAAGTAATGTTTGGTTAACATTTTTTTTTTGTTGTTGTTCTAGACTTTACAAAGCCATCGATCCCAGCTGCAAAATCGACCCGCCAGGGAGAAGACGAAGAATATGCCTTTTCATAAAATGGAACGGATCGACCGAGTCCTCGCCCAGATGAAGCAGCCCCCACTGAGCATTAAGGAACACTGTTGCTTTGCCACTGCTGATCTCTACGACGGCGAGAACTTGCGGCAGGTCATCACGTGTCTGTCGACAGTCGGCGGTGCAGTAAGTTGAACACTGTTCCCAGCTCGCCAGGTTTCTGCGAGTACCAGTTAATTTG
>JADBJO010005610.1:48997-53997 GCA_016801955.1 Conus betulinus | reverse complement strand
ACATGGTGTTGGTGTGGACAGTTCATGGGGGCTCTCGTTGGAAGGACATGGTGTTGGTGTGGACAGTTCATGAGGACTGTCGTTGGAAGGACATGGTGTTGGTGTGGACAGTTCATGGGGACTGTCGTTGGAAGGACATGGTGTTGGTGTGGACAGTTCATGGGGACTGTCGTTGGAAGGACATGGTGTTATGGACAGTTCATGGGGACTGTCGTTGGAAGGATGGTGTTGTGGACAGTTCATGGGGACTGTCGTTGGAAGGACATGGTGTTGGTGTGGACAGTTCATGGGGACTGTCGTTGGAAGGACATGGTGTTGGTGTGGACAGTTCATGAGGACTGTCGTTGGATGGACATGGTGTTGGTGTGGACAGTTCATGGGGGCTGTCGTTGGAAGGACATGGTGTTGGTGTGGACAGTTCATGGAGGCTGTCGTTGGAAGGACATGGTGTTTGACGTGGGAACGTAGGAACTCTCGTCGGATGGACGTGAGTGTCAAGCTGGTCGTTGTGGACCAGTTCTTGAGGACTGTCTTTTGATAGCAGTGGTGGCAGTCTCAACTTCAGAAGACGCTTACTCAGTCTGGCTCTGACTAGCCAGTTATTGTCGTCAGTATGAGTATCCTGTGTAGTTCAAAGTGAATGGCAGGCACGCATAGACAGTACAGAAGTGACACCGCAGTAATGCAATGCGTTCTCCGCCGGGCGCTTCATAATAGCTGGATAGTGACTGTTCCCGGTGACATGGTAGAACCGTTGAATCTGAATGTAGCTGTTTCAGGGTAACCAGAACAGGCGAGACAGATAGCCATGCTGCTGATAGTTCCAGTCAGAGCGGATGCCGCTGTGGAAGACCGAAGAACGGACAACATAGAGAGAGGGCTGAGCTGGGTTATAACACTCTATCCTGTTGCACAGGATGGGGAACAGGACCCATGGACATTCATGATCTCCAAAGCATCCACAATAACAATCCCTACGACGACAGTCATGGTGTGAAGATGACAGTGACGCTGCTGCTGCTGCTGCTGCTGCTGCTGATGATGATGATGATGTCGATGATGATGATGACTGTACATGCGTATTGTAATAATCATGCATTGTATTGTTTTTGCCTCTGTGAGACAATCGTTTCGTACTGCTCTCCCCACAGTGAAAAGCATCGCCATTCACCTACACCATGCGTCTGCGTGAAAAAAAAAGTGTTTTTCTAGCTGATTTCACCGTATGATTTGTTTTTCTGTATAATTTTGAGGCAAAAGTTCTTTTTTTTTTTCTATATAAATTTGAGATAACATTTCGTTTCCCGCGGTGACTTCGCTTCTTACAGCCAGATGAATGCTGCACGTGGAATTTCAGTTGGTTGCTTCAGCCGGACGATTAACGACCAGATGTCAATCAGGATGCACTGAAGTTCAGGGAGCGCGGACAGAGATTTAAGGACCTCCATCCTCTCGCTTTCTATGTGGCCACTGTCCACTGAGCTGTCGCTGAAACCACTTTTTTTTTTTGGGGAGGGGGGGGGGGGGACACACACAGTGAGCCTGCCTGAACAAATCTGTATTCGTTCATTTGATTGTTTCAATAGGCATAGGATTGGTTTGCTTGTTGATTAAAGATAGTCGCATTACTAGCACTCGAACGTTAAGGCGGTGCAGAGGCAGACAGACGGACATACAAACGAAAAGGTGTAAGAACCAACAGACAGGTAGGACGACATTATATTCTCCCCCCATTCATGTGGGCTCTTTTATTATGCTTTCCTTAAGAAACAATTTAAAAAGCCATAATCACAACTACTGACAACATACGGACGGTCCCATTATAAAATCGTTTTAAAAAAAAAATCCAACCAAGGGAAAGAATGAGAGAAATTTAAGAGAAAAAAAAATGGAACGAACAGAATAAAAGATGGGTGAACCTTGTAGAATGAGAGAAAATTAAGAGAAAAAAATAATAATGGAACGAACAGAATAAAAGATGGGTGAGCCTTGTTCAAATAATCAGTTATGATTAACCTTAAGCTGACAAACTGAATATAAGACAGAGTCATTCAACACAGAACACATCAGTACGAAAACAACAAGACCATGACGTCTGGCAAGGGAGAAAACCAGACATCAAAAGACGGTGCCTGCTTAGGTGTACCGAACTCACTTCCAGGACGTTGTAAGTTCTTAAGAACCATCTGAGTGAGTGTCCAAGACAGCAAGAGCATCCGTCACATTGTGTACGTAACTGTGAACATTACTGTATAGAGTGTACAATAAATGCAATAATGGCGTATATAACTAAGAAAGATGTATAGATGTCCTCCCTGTCCTCTAACCCTTAGAGACTATTGTTTTCTCGTTTACAGCAAAGGTTCGGTGGATTTTGAACGGGATAAAAACTATACTAGAGACAAGTTATTCAAACTTTGTATTCATTTTTCATATCTGTGTCTTTTATTCATAAATAACAGTATGTGTGCTGGAGGACACGAATTCTGTTTATTTTCTCGCAGCTGGTTACAACAAAAAGTCCTGTTACAATCGTTGTACATTATTAATGGTGTCATGCTGAACCCCTATAATGATCGTTTCCACGGTAAAATCAAAGCAAGAGACCACGACAGTGGAAGGAAATAGTGTTTTTGAAATTACTTTATTAACAGAGTACAGAATGTGAATGATTGTCATATGTTCCCAACTTCCTTTCAACTTGTGTAATCCGCAGCGCATGCCTGTTTGTTCATTTCGTTCCTCCTCTTATTTGTAAATAAACATGATCAGCAGAAGACGAAAACAGAAAAATATCTTCAGTTTCCCAAGTTCAAACAAACGAATCCAATCCTCGAAAAAATACGTTAGATGGCTGTCGATCGGGATGTAAGAACGAACGAAAGAAAGAAAAAAAAAAGAAGAAGACTGAAAAACGCAAAAACGCACACAAACAAAGAAAGAAAGAAACAAATTAAAACAACAGGCACATAACAAAATACTGACATTCTGTTTTGGCGCCAAAACGCGAGCATTCATTGTACAAAACAAACCTAAAACATAAGAACGAGACAAGCAAAGAATATACAGACTGATCTGTCTACATGTTTTTTTTTTTTTCTTTTTTTTTTTTTTTTTTTTTTTTTTGACCGTATGGTGGAACGAGCAGCACATCGCTACAGTGAACTGTCTGCTTTCCAGCAGTTCAGCATCATCCTTTAAATTCTAAACATCATCAATACAAAGGCACCAAAAAGACTGGACTCGGCTGACTCTTTTGTCCTGGACTCTTGCACATTTGCATCAGTTCATTGATCCCAACAGGCAAACATAACATTCACGGTGTTTGATGTACACATGACACGTCACGTGACAAATACACTTGCTAAGAAAATGCGTTTCCCCCGTCGAAATGTCTGTTAAATTAGTTAATTCAAACTGAACATTTTGACAAGGGGAAACAAAATCAGTATGGCTTGGGGATCAGAGTGAGCGTCAACGGACATACGTCACATCCACACTAAAAAAAAAACCACCACAAGAGTACGTCACGTGACTTGCCACGTGTACATTCAACCTCTTACGCTGAAAAAGCTGATCCCAACAATAGCCCTTCAACAAAAAACCGGATGTAGTACACCGGAACCGGAAGTTACTCGTCCTGTAGGATCATGCGCTTCTTGCCGAAGTTCATGCCGGCTTGTGAGGCGCCCTTGTTGGTGCCGTACTGCAGCGAGATCACATTCTGCCCGGCCCTCAGCTGCTCTTGGGAGAAATTCCGGGGGTTGGCTTCCGACTTGCGTGCCACACCCGCTGCCCCGTGTAACTAGGGTGGGACTCCACCTGCAGGGGTGACCGGAAACGAAATGATACACATGATAAACCGGAAAATGAAAATAACACGAGAGACCAACCGAAAAGGAAATCATACAAATGATAAACCAAAGATTTAATAACACAAAGGATAAGCCGAAAAGAAATGATACAAAAGATAAACCGACAAGGAAATCACACAAATGATAAACCGAAAAAGAAGTAATGAATATGATAAACCGAGAAAGAAACAATCCATATGATAAACCGAAAAAAAGGAAAATAATACAAATAATAAACCGACACGGAAATAATACAGATGATAAACCGACAAGGAAATAATATACACGATAAACCGAAAATGAAATAATACAAGTGATGAATCGAATAAGAAATATAATACAAATGATAAACCCCAAAAGAAATAAAAATAAAAAGTGATAAACCGAAAAAATACAAATGACAAAAACCTAAAAAGAAATGATACAAATGATCACAATCTTCGTGTATAAACCGCCTGGCTTTATTTTCAAAACATACATGTTCGCACACATAAGCTTTCAAATTACGTGTGTCTTATTATCAATAAAAGTTCAGATAACATATAAACTTAGATGGGTACACGCATTCGTAGATTTCATCTGAAATGTATACACGTACGAAGGCATAAATACACTCATGATTAAAAAAAACAAAAACTTACAGACTGTCAACTTTTTTTTTTTTTTTTCTCAATTAAAAAACACTGCTACGGTTGAGGCGGGAGGGAGGGGAAGAGGTGACACATATTAGCTGTAGCACTGTTGAACATGTGAGCTTTGAGTTTAACATTGAAAAGTGTAATGGAGGTGGGATAGCTGTCGTGAAAAGGGAGATCATTCAAAAGCTATGGACCTTTAGAAAGAACGAGTCGGAGGAAAAGGCAAACCATGAGATCTGTCTTTGAAGCAGCATCAAAGCAGAAAGCGTCCGTCAGTCAGTGCCACAGCTGAGAGAACAGTGGAGCATCAATGGCATGTGATCCAACGTAAAAACCAAGGGACTAGCCAGACATGATGTTAAAACAAATGAATGCAAGTTTGTATTCAGTTCTCTCTCGGACTGGGAACCAGTGGAGTTTTATCGTAAGTTTCATTAAGAAGAGAGAGAGAGAGAGAGAGAGAGAGAGAGAGACACACACACACACACACACACACACACACACCACA
>JADBJO010005610.1:22500-23870 GCA_016801955.1 Conus betulinus | reverse complement strand
GCAGACACAAGACACAGAAGACCACAGACAGACAGGACAGCAGACACGGACAGCGCTCGGGCAGACACAGGGGCGCAGGACACCCAGAGGGCAGTCCACAGACAGACACAGGACAGACGACAGTACAGACAGACAGCGCTCAATTGCTTGTAAAATTGTTACAAGAAGAGCATTCAGCTTCAAGTTCTCAACCGGTCGCAGGCCAGAGGAATCACTGTTTGGGGAGAAAAATTAAAGACAGACCCAGACCAGACACTGACATGACAAAAAAAAGTACAGACAGGACAGACAGACAGACAGACAGGCAGGCAGGCAGGAGGACAGGGACAGGCAGACAGGGCACTGGACAGATACTGGAAAGACAGGACGAGGGACGGTAGTGGATGGCAGCCACAGGTCGCGGAGATAGATGGCTGTTAGAGAAGATCGGCATCTCCTTCTGCTCTGCGCAGCGGGCAGAATGAAATTCGCCTTCACCTGGTGCGATCCACCTGAGCTATAATAATAAGAAAAGGGACGTTCGCCACTCCTACACACACACACACACACACACACACACACACACACACACAAGGTATGTCTTTCCGTCACACACACACACACACACACACACACACACACACACACACACACACACCACACGTGGGTATGCATTTTTCCTCTCGGTCTTGTTCTTGTCTGTGTCAGTCCCCATGTCTGTGAATCCATCCCTCTGTCTCTCTACACTCTCCAAACACTCGTCACAAAATGAAATTTCACGTACGTCTCCAGTTGTTGGTTCTAAAGAACCAGTGCTTTCAATCGGTGGGGGGCGGGGGGGGGGGGGGGGGGGGGGGGAGGGGGGGGGGAATTTGGGGGGGGGGGGGGGGGGGGTAGGTAGGGAGGGAAAGGGACCGCAGAGGAAAGGGGAGGGCACTCCCATCCCACTGTTTCATGAGGTGATACGTAACATACACTTGTACATTTCCAATGAACCACCACCACCACCACCACCACCACAGACATTGCACGGCGAATCCGGTTGCCATAGGGAACTTGGGGAGATAAAAGGCCGGGATGAAGAAGGGGTTGGAGGTGGTGAGAGTATGTGTGTGTGTCAGGGGGGGGGGGGGGGGGGGGGGTGGGGGGAGGGAGAGGGAGAGGGGGGGGGGGGAGGGAGAGGGGTGTAGGGAAGGAGGGGAGGGGAGGCAGATAGGGGGAGATAAGGCCGCCCTAACGGATAGGGCGTGCATCATGACTTTGTATGGTTGGGCCGGCTTGAACCCACCCGGCCCCACTTGTGCGTAGGCCTAGTCAGCGGGTTTCATGATTCATTCCACTGGCTGAAGTGGGCCGACACATTCTATTCAGCAGCAGGTAGATGTGTGGAA
>JADBJO010005610.1:15000-17500 GCA_016801955.1 Conus betulinus | reverse complement strand
GTGCGTGCGTGCGTGCGTGCGTGCGTGTGTGTGTTTGTGTTGTGTTGTGTATGTGTGCATGCGTGCGTGCGTGCGTGCGTGCGTGCGTGCGTGTGTGTGTGTGTGTGTTGTGTGTGTGTGTGTGTGTGTGGTGTGTGTTTGTGGTGTGTGTGTGCGTGTGCGTGTGCGTGTGTGTGTGTGTGTGTGTGTGCACGCATTCGTGTATGTGATTTGTGTGGGTTTGTACGTATGGAAATTCGTGTGTGTGTGGTGTGTGTGAGAGAGAGAGAGAGAGAGAGAGAGAGAGAGGAGAGAGAGAGAGAGAGAGAAGCGTCGCAGAAGAAAGGAACTGGAGGAGAGGAGGGGGTGGAAACTTGCAGCTGAAATGAGCACATTATCCAGTTCTTATCCCCTCTTCCGGCATCAGTTGCATTCCAGTCCTCCTCCCCCCCCCACCCCCCCCCCCACACCCCCCACTTCTCCCAGGTTGAAACCAGTCCCCTGATTGTTTAGTGTTAGGGCATGCGTCGTTCAGTTAGACCTAGCATCTCTCTCTCTCTCTTCTCTCTCTCTCTCTCTCTCTCTCTCTCTCTCTCTCTCTCTCTCTCTCTCTCTTCTCTCTCTCTTGTCTACATTTATGTGTAGATTTGGAAATGCATAGTTGAATAATGGATTCATGATCAAAAGCACTCAAGTCAAGTTTCTGTTTGTTGTTGCTGTTGCTGTTTGTTTTATAGCAAAAAGCTGCTGAATAAAAATGACAATGCACAACGCTCGTTTTTCAAACAGCAAATATATGACTGTACACAGGAATTAAGCTAATACTTATCATATTGAGCATCTTTAAGGGTTCATATGATTACGGTTGGTATTAAAGTGGGTGACTGCAGGTGGAAATTGGCAGATAAAAGCAAAAGTATCTGACAATTCTTTTTTTTTTTCTTCAGAAATTGTTAAATTTCAACTTGGTGTTCTGATATAAGAATTCGTTATTAAAAATACATACTATGTTTAAGAAAAAAAAAAAAGGCTCTATCTGACCATTGTGTATGTGGGATCAGGAAAATGAAGAATGTGTTGCCTTTTCTTGTCCACCTCTTGAAGACATTTATCAAAAATATATAGTGGAGAAATCCTACAGCTATCTGTACATGTTTCGATCGCATTTAGTGCTTGGTTTTTAGAAATATAGGGGGTATCAGGAGCTTTGGGATATGTTTTTGGTGTACAAACCTTTTAAAATCAGATACGGACGCCTTAGTTACAAGGTTTTCTCCCCCGTGTTTAAAAGAAATATTAGGCTGAATCTACAGGTCCCTCCTAATGGGCCAAGGGCGTTAATAAACTGATAAAAAAAAATCTGAACCCCACACCCTCTCTCTCTCCATTCACACCCTTCCATCCACCAGCTCTCTCTCTCTCTCTCTCTCTCTCTTCATTCATCCTTCCATCTATCCATCCCTCCATCCATCTCTCTTTCTCTCCTTCCCTCCATCCCCTCTCCTCTCCCTCTCTCTCTCTCTCTCTCTCTGTCTCTCTCTGTCTCTCTGTCTCCTCTCTCTCTCTGTCTCTGTCTCTCTCTCTCTCTCTGTCTCTCTCTCTCTCTCTCTCCTCTCTCTCTCTCTCTCTCTCACGCACGCACAATTTTCGCCTCAGGTAGACAGCGATTTGTGTCATCATCTATCATTCATGATAAGGCTATCGCTGGAAGGACGATCTTAGGTTGTGGGGGGTGGTGGGGGGGGGGGGGGGGGGGGGGGGGGGGGGGGTGAGGTGGTGGTAAAAATGTATAAACAGCGGACGGATATGGCACACAGAGATAAGAAGCTTGAAGATGAATTTCATCCAGAACATGAGATTCTAAACCTTTGCGCATAATGTGCGTGTCGAACATGATTGAACGAGCTATACCTGACTGATTTTTACCACGGATCGATCTGTTGATTCTGCTGCCATCAACACAGGAGAACACAGGTGGCGAAGAAAACGTCCAGGGACTGCCTCAAGAAAAACACAAGGGCAAGGGCCTTCAAGAGGGTTCCAACCTTTCATGCCGCTGTCGGTCCTTTAGTGAACTGACCTTTAGCCACGGTAGGGGTCACTATGAGTTTGAATAGTACCATCCATTTGCCTAGTCTTTGTGCATACTTGTATCCGGCGCGCGCGCGCTATACACACACACACACACGCACACACACACACACACACACACACACACACACACACACACACACACACTCACATACACTCACACACACACACACACACACACACACACACACACACACACACACACACACACACACACACTCTGACTGACTGTCTGAAACCATTTACTGTCAGATTAACATAGTGTTATACTGACCACACACACACACCACACACACACACACACACACACACACACAGACACACACACGCACGAACGTACGCACGCGCGCGCACACACACACACACACACACACAGACGCACGCACGCACGCACGCAGCACACACACACACACACACACACACACACACA
>JADBJO010005610.1:0-10000 GCA_016801955.1 Conus betulinus | reverse complement strand
TGAGCACCTTGAGAGAGAGAGAGATGAGAGAGAGAGAGAGAGAGATGAGAGGAGAAGACGACGAGATGAGGGATGAGGAGAGAGAGAGAGACGTGAGGGCGAGGGAAGGAGAGGACGGAGCGGAGAAGAGAGAGCAGCTTTATGACACAAAATGACGTTCTTGCATTTGATCTCTCTCTCTCTCTCTCTCTCTCTCTCTCTCTCCTCTCTACTCTCTCTCTCTCTCTCTCGCACGCACACAACAACACACCACACAACACACACACACACACACACACAAACACAAACACACAACCACACACACAGAGACTCCCTCGCGCCACAAATAGTAGTCCTAAGGCATAAAAAAAATGGAAGGACCAAGGGCGTGGGGGGGGGGGGGGGGGGGGGGGGGGGGGCCGCCCCCCCGAAAGGGGGGGCTGGAGGGGAAGGGGGGGCCGGCACCCCCCCCCCCCCACCTCCCCCTGGAGGGGTGTGACTTGCCACAAAAAAAACCGCTACAGCGAAAGGCCGGTAAAAAAATACTAGCACACATTCTTCCCCTATCTCGGCTACTACCGCCTCTCCAGGTAATTTTTATGGCCCTGGACGCGCGGAAACTCTTGAAGAGTTCTATTCCCAAGCACCTGTCAGGGGACCGGGAGTGTCGGTGGGCCTGGCCGTCTGGTCGGTTAGGAGGCAAAGTCCCCCCCCCACCGCTCACAACAGGTCACGGGTGGATAGCATCAGCACATGGGATTCAGACTTACCCCTGCTTCTTGTTTAATGTTTAGTATTTACTCTTCCCTACCTCATTGCATATTGATTTCGTTTCAGTTAAATACGAGGTTATTTGTATTTGTTCTGTGTCCGTCTCTGTATTTGTCTGACTTTATCTTCAAGTTAAAAAGGCTGTTGCCAGTCTTGAATAAAAGTTACTTTTATTCATTCACTTCTCCAGTTCTTTGTGCGGTGTAGATGTCTTCGGTATGGCGTATATGGACAAGCTTGAAGCATCCTTTCTGGGGATGTACTCCTTGTGTGTTCTGTGCTGTCATGTCTGCTATGCGATTCGGTGTCCTCACCAGTAAGCAGTATTCCTTTGGAGTTATGTTTTCTTGTGGGAGCCAGAAGTTACCGTACTTGTGTATTGCTCTCTTTTGGTTAGAGTTCGTAACTACCTTTCGTCAGTTGCAAAGTGAGACGACTGCAGGCGGAAATCTAAACAAATCTTAAAAAGTAGTCTAAAGATATCTCCGCGGAACAACATGGGCAAACGAATCACCAAGACAAAACACGATGCGTTTTCGACCTCCCAAGTCTTATTCAGGCAAGACGAAAACTACACTCCGGGACCACGAAAATGAAGAAGGAGCAGTCACTTTGGTTTGTCCACGCCCATCTTAGCGCCGAACGTCACAAAGCTCAAGGGATTGCTCGTTCTCATTTTCTGTTGTCCGAGTGGTGTTGTTTGTCTTGCCTGCTCAAGACTTTAGAGGTCAAAACGCGTGGTGTTTTGTCATGTGATTCGTTTTGTCCATGTTGCTCGGCGGAGGTTCATTATTGTGACCACTTTTTAAGGCCTTACCTTCGTGGGATTTGTAGGGCACTGTTGCTAGCCGACCTCGGGTCGTATTGTGCAAGGCGCTGTAATTTCTTTACAATAAATAAATAATATTAAAATAAATAAACGGGCAAAAAGAAGTACAAAATGAAATTCCCTGGTTCTATCGTGAACGTGTTTTGCCCGCAAATAAATGAGTGCTATTCATTTCAAAAGTGGTTTGAAGTTATAACATTACTTCAAACCACTTTTTTTAAAATGGAATATTTATGTTGTATCAGTAAGGTCAAGGTCAACGTGTCAATAGGCATGAAACCTGAACATGATTAATGCAAAATGTTCGTAAGATTGTAGGGAGATCTTTCTCTCTTTCTCTGCAGCTACCACTGCTGTTACGACTGGTGCTGATAGTGGTGATGGTGGTTCTACTACTACTACGATTCCTGCTGCTGCTCCTGCTGCTGGTGCTACATCAACTAGTTGTAGTTACAGTTTCTTTTGTTGTTCGTTGTTTAAATGAAAAATAACGATGTCACAATTCGTTCTTCTCAATTATTTCCACTGTCGCTCGCTATTTAACTGAAAAATAACGAAATCACAACTCGTTCTTCATCAATAATTTCCATTGTCGCTCGCTCTTTGACTGAAAAAAATACGAGAAATCATAACTCGCTCAGGTACAATCATTTCTACTGTCATCCTCTTTTAGTTTTTAAGAAAAAAAAAGCGATGTCAAAACTTGTTCTTCTACACAATCAGTGCTAGCTAGAACTACGTATGCTACAGCATCTTTTGTTCTGTTGCTGCTCCTGAATGGTTTTATAGCGGTGGTCGCAACTCTTCAAAACATCTCCATCGTAGCCATCCTGATGAGTGTCACCCCCTACAACAAGAACAACTGCCACGGTACTGCTGCGACACACATGACAGGCTACCTCACTATGATTATTAATTAAAGTGGCGCTGCTAGCACTCAATGTGCCTGTGACTCGTGGAGACCCAGTGGGTTCGCTGTGACTGCCACCACCTCTACGACGATCTAGCCTTTTTTCTTTTTTTTTTTTTTACTGAGGCAATATAACCAATGTGCGGAAATCAGTCACAGGCTTGGCGCACTCAAAAAAAAAAATAAAAAAAAAAAAAAAAGAAAAAAGTCCCATTGAATGGTAATGGTTAATCAAATGTTGCTCACAGCCCAGCTGACCGCAAAGGTCCATATCAGGCTGTCACCGTGTTGTTGACGAGTCCCATGGAAATTAAGAGGGGCTCTCTGGATAATGCCTGTGGGATAATCCACAGTGATGGGTTACAAACCAAAAAAAAACCCCTAGAATAGCTAGAAAGGAAAAAAAAGGGGGGTGGAGGGGGTGGTGGGGGGGGGTTAGGGGGGGGTGCGTGAGGATGGAGGGATAGAGGGGCAAGGAAGTGGGGGGAGGGGGGGCGGGGAGCTTTTCTTGGCGACCTCGTTTTTCTTTCTTGAAATAGCCCCCCCGCCCCCCCCCACCCAAATTTTCACACAGAGAAAACTTGTGACGACAAAATTGGAAACAAAAAGCGAATGATAATTCCATAAAATATCTGCTACATTCAATCATATTTCTACCAGTTACTTCTTCAGTGTTACTATTGCTGCCGCTGCTGCTGCTGCTGCTGCTGCTACCATGACCCAGGGACGGCGGTGGGGGTTGGGTAGGGGATGGGGGAAGACGGGGGGGGGGGGAGCTAGCAAGATCGTACAAGAAGCGGCAAGTGTTCAGGTTCGCAGAGAAAGCTGACAAAATGACCTCCTTCGTACGCTGACATTCCAAGGCCGCGGCACAAGGGGCCCCCTTTTGACATCAGCCGACAGGACTAAACGCCCCCCGCCCCGTGTTTCCACCCAAACACGCTGCTCTGCAGGCACGCCGGCATCAAAAGCGCCCCACATAATCCTCAGTTCGGCCACACTCAGGCCTTCGTATTTCATGGTGGTTATCCAAAGGGGGGTTACTGTACTTGTGCCATTATTTCCCTTCCCGAGTGCTCTTCAAATTGAAATGCTTTTTGGAATAGTGTATGTGGGGTGGGTGGTGTGTTGTGTGGGGGGGGGGGGGCGGGTGTGGGGGAGGCGGGGGGGGGGGGGGGGGGGTGGGGGGGGGGTGCGGGGGGGGGGGTGTGTGGGGGGGGGGGGGGGGAGGGGAGGGGGGGGGGGGGGGGGGGGGGTGGGGGGGGGGGGGGGGGGGGGAAGGGGGGGTGGTGGGGGGTGGGAGGTGGGGGGGGGGTGGGGAGGGGGGGGGGAGTCAAACTGATAGGGGGATATGACAAGAGACACGACTGTACAACGTTTGCAGTCAGGGGGGACGCGGCTGATTTCAAACTAGCAGGAGACGGAAATCACACACACCCACACAACCACCACACACACAAACACAACACACGCTCGCCGCACCACGCCACGCACGGCCAGTACCGAACGCACGCGCGCGCAGCCAACAAAACGCCACTAGCAACACCACAACCACAAACGCACACGCATCATAAACACCACCACACAAACACACACACACACCACACACACACAACACACACAAGCACAACACAAAACAAAAAACACACACCACACACACACCACAAACCACACACACACACACAAACAACGCACACACACACACACCAAACACAACACACACACACAAACACACCCACACAAACGCAAACACAACACCCCACACCCCAACACACACAACCACACACAAATCCTAACACACATCACCACACACTCAACAACACACAACACAACACACACACACAAACACACCCACCACACACACACCACACACAAACACACACCCCAATTCGCATGGAGGGGTAAGTTGCTATATCTAGGCATGGTACGTAATGGACAGAGAGGAAAAAAAAAAAATCCAAAACAGCAGCGACTCCCTGACGATCTTGACCAAAAAATACTTAGCTTGATGGGCCATTGGCCCCGAGAGGGGGGCGAGCACAACTCAGGCCCAGGAAAGACGAACGACCAAATTGAAACGCGTCACCCTAAAACTGCCGTTTCCCGCCAGAACAGGAAGAATGTAAGCCAGTGAAAAATGGAATGGAACTAAGTGCAAGGACGCGCATGACCGATATTTTTATATTTAGATGTGTTTAAATTATAAAAAAAAAAAACCCTCCTTTCGGTTTTTTTTCTTTCATTAAAAAAATGAAACTGCATATACAAAAAGAAAGTAGGCTGGAAAAAACAAAAACATCATTCTTTAATGATTCTTTTCTTTGTTGAAACCGTTCAAAGATCGGAGTTACGTTGCTCAGGGGGGGCGGAAATAGATCAGAGGTAAGGGTACCGACGCGCCGGACCGTAATGTCTTGGGGGGCTGTGTGCGGGTTAGCATATCCTGCAAGGACAGTTTCGGGGAATTACAGGGGTTCCCCCCCCCCCACCCCCCCACCCCCCCACCCCCCACCCCCCCCCCCCACCCACCCCCCCCACCCCCCCCCCCCCCCCCCCCCCCCACCCCCCCCCCCACCCCCCCCCCCCCCCCCCCCCCCCACCCCCCCCCCCCCCCCCCCCCCCATTGGGAATATTAAAATTAGTTATGACTTCCAGTCCTCAGACAGCCTTCGAATGAGACGATAAACCAATGGTTTCCGTTGTGTGAACGCACCGCATAACATTTTTGCACACAAGTAAAATTCTCCATCACCAACTTCGGAAGAAGAGAAAAAGAGGGGAAAGAAAAGCCAGTTTGGCCGTTGGATGGAATGGAATGGGAGATGAAACGTAACACATAGCAGTGTTTTGAACCCTTCCACGAAGATGTGGGGAGTGTGGAAGTGAGTACAGTAGTACGTAGGTAAGTTATAGTAGGTTTTTGCACATTAGAGGCGGCGGGATTTAGTTAAATAAAAAACAAAACGGGATTGGCGGGAGGGATTTAGTTTTTAATAAAAAAAAAAAAAAATCCTTTTGATTTTTGGGCAGGGAATTAAATTAAAAAAAAAAAAAAAAAAAAACAAAAAAAAAAAAACAAATACCCCCACGCGTTCATACATTTTGATTTCACACACACAAAAACTCCATCCTTTGGTGGGGTAGATGCGAATAATCCTTGCCTGTCGACACAGGGGGTAGGTGGTTCCGCCAGAGCTATTCAGGCTGCGTAAGCAGAAGAGACCCCGTCGTAGTGATGATGAGGCCATACACTTAGCGCGGGTGGGTCAGTTAGCGCCCCACTCCATGACTGGTGGGGTTGCGGCCAGGTACATTTAGGTCCCTTACCGTACCATTGCCTTTAACTGAACACACTGACCTTCTGGTGGGAGTCCAGCGTCACAGACAGATCAGGTGGAAGTTGTGTGGGGAGGGAGGTGACCGATAGTTAGTAGGGACAGTTCACAAACGTGGCACATGCGACGTGTGCCGGGGGAGTTTTGGCTCAGTGATTTCATCGTCGGCTCAAGTGGCCGCTAGGGTGATAAGGGACAGAGATGCAGATCGGGTGATAGGTCATGTGGTTTCAACACATACTATTTGAAGTAATTGTTGGTGGGGGGGGGGGGGGGGGGTGGTAACAATTGCCTCGTGGGACAGGGGACGGACTGAAAGAAACTTCATGCAAAACCTCTCTCTCTATCTCCCTCTCTCTCTCTCTCTCGCTCTCTCTCTCTATCACACACCCACCCACCCACCACCCACACACACACACACACAACATACACCACACAAACATACAATACAACACACATACGCACACGCAGCGCGCTATGTCGCGAACACACACACCCACACACACCAAACCACACACACACACACACACAAACACACACACACGAAAAAGGAGAAGACAGAGAAACACAAAATCGGAGAGCGGTTAACATAAAACCCCCCCAGGAGTGTGTGTGTGTGTTGTGTGGGGGGGGGGGGGGGGGGGCAGTCTGTCCCCTCGCACCGGCAGGTCAACAGGGATGGTGACAGTGAACAGGGCGGCGGACAGAGGGATGGCCGCAATGTGACCAGGCTAACAACAACACGGTTGGCCGAAACTGTGACAGTGTCCCAAGTCTGGGATGGCCTACTATGTGACCCAGGCTAACAACACACGACAGGTTGGCCGCCATGTGACCCAGGCTAACAACAACGACAGGTTGGCCCGCCATGTGACCCCAGGGCTAACAACAACGACAGGTTGGCCGAAACGTGACAGTGTCCAAGTCTGGGATGGCTACTATGTGACCAGGCTAACAACAACTACAGGTGGCTACCATGTGACCCAGGCTAGCAAACAACGACAGGTTGGCCACATGTGACCAGGCCCAACAAACAACGACAGGTTGGGATACCATGTGACCCAGGCTAACAACAACGACAGGTTGGCTACCATGTGACCCAGGCTAACAACAACGACTACAGGTTGGCCGAAACAGTGACAGGTGTACCCAAGTTGGGATGGCAATATGTGACCCAGGCTAACAACAACGACAGGTTGGCCCATGTGACCCAGGCTAACAAACAACAACGACAGTTGGCCACCATGAGACCCAGGCTAACAACAACTACAGGTTGGCCCACCATGTGACCCAGGCTAGCAACAACGACAGGTTGGCCGAAAACTGTGACAGTGTCCAAGTCTGGGATGGCTACTATGTGACCCAGGCTAACAACAGCTACAGGTTGGCTACCATGTGACCCAGGCTAACAACAACGACAGGTTGGGCCGAAACTGTGACAGCGTCCAAGCCTGGGATCCTGGATGGCTACCATGTGACCCAGGCTAACAACAACTACAGGTTGGCTACCATGAGACCCAAGCTAGCAACAACTACTACAGGTTGGCTACCATGTGACCCAGTCTAACAACAACTACAGGTGGCTACCATGTGACCCAAGCTAACAACAACTACAGGTTGGCTACCATGTGACCCAGGCTAGCAACAAGTACAGGTTGGCTACCATGTGACCCAGGCTGGCAAAACTACAGGTTGGCTACCATGAGACCCAAGCTAACAACAACTACAGGTGGCTACCCTGAGACCCAAGCTAACAACAACTACCAGGTTGGCTACCATGAGACCCAAGCTAGCAACAACTACAGGTTGGCTACCATGAGACCCAGGCTAGCAAACAACTACAGGTTGGCTACCATGTGACCCAAGCTAACAACAACTACAGGTTGGCTACCATGTGACCCAAGCTAACAACAACTACAGGTTGGCTACCATGAGACCCAAGCTAGCAACAACTACAGGTTGGTACTATGTGACCCAGGCTAACAAACAACTACAGGTTGGGATACCATGTGACCCAGGCTGGCAACAACTACAGGTTGGCTACCATGTTGACCCAGGCTGGCAACAACTACAGGTTGGCTACCATGAGACCCAAGCTAACAACAACTACAGGTTGGCTACCATGAGACCCAAGCTAACAACAAATACAGGTTGGCTACCATGAGACCCAAGCTAGCAACAACTACAGGTTGGCTACCATGAGACCCAGGCTAGCAACAACTACAGGTTGGCCGAAACTGTGACAGTGTTCAAGCCTGGGGTTGGTCTGTCCGAGGTGACTAGAACCCAAGATGGCTGTGACTGTCAGAGAACTAATAAGAACCAGCAGCCATGCTGCCAGGGCAATCTCACACCCCATCTATCCCATTCCTCCTCTCCCCCCCCCCCCCCCCCCTTCCTTAACTCCTTCCACCTGTCTCCGTGTCGCCCAATCCCCCACCCCACCCCACCCGCACTTTCTCGTCCCCAGTATCCTCCTTTGTCACTCCCTGCCACCATGAAGGTTTTGTTTTTTTTCTATTTATTTCTTCCCGTGAAATTATTCTTCCATGCATCATCATCAAATGTTTTCGGGAAAAACTGGTGGTACAAACGCATGCAGACACTCGTAGGCTGTATGGATGCTTGCAAACAGATTTGTGTATGAATATTTCAGTGTCTACTTACACATACAGAGACAGACAGAGAGAGAGAGAGAGAGAGAGATGAGAGGAGGAGATGAGAGAGAGAGGGAGAGAGAGGACGAGAGAGGAGAGAGAGAGAGAGAGAGAGAGAGAGAGAGAGGAGAAAGGAGAGGAGAGAGAGAGAGAGAGGACGAGGAGAGAGAGAGGAGGAGATGAGAGAGAGGGGAAAGGAAAACAAAGATACAGAGAAAGAAACATATCAGATGAGAGAGAGGGGGGAGAGAGAGGAAAGAGACGAGAGAGAGAGAGAGAGGAGAGAGAGGACGAGAGAGAGAGAGGAGAGAGAGAGAGAGAGAGAGAGAGGAGAGAGAAGAGGAAAGAGAGAGAGAGAGAGAAAGGAAACATGCCATATTCAACCCTGAAAGTACTCGAACCACTTCACTCCAAGGCTACAGTATGCGACCATATATAACCATCAGCTATAACTTGCGTTCGTCAGACACCGGCTGCATTTCCTATTCTTTTATCCACCCTGTACCTCCGTTCTCTTTCTGTGTATTTCATCGTTCCCAAGTTTCGCTTTCATTCGTTTATTTACTCTTCTGTTATTGTGAGCATCCTGTCTGATTTTAGGGACGCGCATATGAGGCGGATAGGTAAGAGAGGGGTTATACTTTACTTAGATTAGATGCTCCCACGTCTTGCGACGCATGAGGCAGTCAAGGCGCTCCACTGTGCACATTCCTCAGCCAGTCTGCTGGTGTCACTCCATCCTCTGTCAATGAGTCTGAGGTCTCTCTCCACTGTCTGTCGCCAGCTCATCCTGGGTCGTCCTCTCTTTCTCTGGCCTGCTGGGGTCCATTTAATGGCCTGGTTTTCAGGTCTTGAAGAGGGTAATCTTAAGACATGACCGTGCCAGCGGAGGCGCCGTCTGCAGACGTTGGTTGACATGGGGAGGTGTTTGGACCCTTCCCTGACGTCTTCCTTTGACCATTGATGTCCAAGATCTTACGTAGGCACTTAGTATCAAAAGCGTCGAGAGGGGTTAGGGGTGGAAGTAAATCAGGGTTCGAAAAATGTATCATCTGTCCACCACTCCCTGGCCACCAAAAGATCCGACTCCCAGCACATAGAACACAGATATAGCTATGTACACAATCCACGTTGTACTCTTGTCTCTGTTCTATGACTTTGCTGTCACAACACATTTCCTTGTGTACATTCAAGCTGATTTCTCAGAGGGAAAGCGTGTCGCCATTTGTGACAGCGACACCCGTAGTTTTTTTTTCATATCAACAAGTACTTTTTTTTTTAACCCTCAATGTAAATTTTTCTATGATGAATGTTACCATTATTTCACTTGAGCTAATCGCATACTGCACCTAAGACCTTAACTATTAATTTTATTTATCTGAAACACTAGTACCCAGACTATCATTTGTCATGAGAACAAAGCAGAAAATAACGGACACACACACAACACACACCACACACACACGCAGCGCGCGCACGCGCGCGCGCAGCGCCCGAGGTTTGAACGTTGAACATGATA
>JADBJO010005609.1:150000-152500 GCA_016801955.1 Conus betulinus | reverse complement strand
AAGCAGAAAGAGGGGCAGTGGGAGAGAGGGTGAGTTGTGTTCGAGGAATATGGCACTAGCCCTCTCTCTCCCATTGTCCCTCTTTCAACTTCATTCACCACTTTGGCTTCACAAGGGGAGTATTGCGCATGTTAATGTGTCTGTACGTTTTTATTGTTTTGTCGCTGAGGAAGGCTTATTGCCGAAAACTTCTTGTCTTGTTTTGTGTCGTTCATTAAAGTGCGTTACTTCACACTTTGTTTTGTGTGCTCTCCCGCTTTTTCGTCCTGTAATTAACAACTGTACGGTATGCTTTCCCGCTGTCTTACTAACTGAAATACCACTATAAATGTTAGGATCACCAACACCCCCTTCGTCATATACGTGTATAACAATAGATTCAAACCAGTTCTCAGGCAAAATACAATTATATAAAACAAAGCACTAAAGAACGTCATCAAGATCCGGCAGCGTTTTGTTACAATTCACTGATTATTCCAACAAGACCGGCTGCTTTCTGAGTTTTCATTTTCTTTTAAAACCAAAAGAACTTCTTCTTCTGAAATTGTACAGGTAAAATATTACGACTCGCCATTCACTTCATCATCTGTGTCCACCCCAAAACAATGTCAGTCAACACACATCTCTCACGCAGACTTTTACAATGCTCGAACCATTTATTAAATCAACGGATACTGGTACGAGGTTTTCTGGTGAAAGAATCTTATGAACTGTATTCCAAACGTGTTTCTGATCATTCATGGAGCTCGTCAACTTTGTCAATCAGAGCATCTCTACACTGTTGCTCTTGAATTCTCTTTAAGTGATGGCCTTCACGTCTTGCCCGACAAAATTTATCTCTTACTCTCTTTTAATATTTACAAAAGATGGCGTGGGTTTTTTTTTTCATACATCACACTGTATCAGCCAACATTGTGGCCGTCTTTATCATGCATTCCGCTACATCAGCATAAAAAAATATCTGGGGAAAAGACAAGACATCAACTTCAGAGCTCAGAAAAAGACCGTCTTTTGTGTCGTTGTCTTTGGTTATGAACGTACACATCTCGACAGTTAGTCCATACGGTATTTTGTTATCATACGAACGGTTTTCTTTTTGCTTCGATGTATACCTACCTCAGACAATATGAATTCTTAGTTCTACATGTGTATGATTTAATTCTAAATGATCAGCCATTATTAAACTCACAACTATCACAGAGAGAGAGACAGACAGACAGACAGACAGAGAGAGGGGGGGGGGGGGCAGGAGTGGGGGGGGCAGAGAGAGAGAGAGAGAGAGAGAGAGAGAGAGAGAGAGAGAGAGAGAGGGAGAGAGAGAGAGAGAGACACACAGAGAGAGAGAGAGACAGACAGGCAGGCAGACAGGCAGGAGACAGATTTAGACAGAGAGAGAGAGAGAGAGAGAGAGAGAGAGAGAGAGAGAGAGAGAGAGAGAGAGACGAACGCAGGGTGTCCACCAGAGAGACAAAGATGTTCTGCATCCGTTCCCATCAAAACACACCAGGTCTGGGATCGCAGGGCAATGACGCAACTCAGCAGAAAGGAAAGTACACACAAACACCAGCAGAACAAAGAACATCCGAAGGCACTAAATGACAGAATAATGTCAAGGGGTGGTGAGTAAGGATCGGGAACAGGAAGGTGCCGAGAGAGAGAGAGAGGGAGAGAGAGAGAGAGAGAGAGAGAGAGAGAGAGAGAGAGAGAGAGAGAGAGAGAGAGAGAGAGAGAGACAGACAGACAGACAGACAGACAGACAAGACAGACAGACAGATAGACAGACAGACAGAAATAGACAGATAGACAGACAGACAGACAGAGACAGAGAGAGAAAGAGAGAGTGACAGAGAGACAGCCAGCCAGCCACAGAGAGACAGACATACAGACAGACAGACAGAGACAGACAGACAAAGAGACACAGACACAGACGCACAGACAGACACAGACAGGCAGAAATACAGACACACAGACAGACACACACACACACACACACACACACACACACACACACACACACACACACACACACACACCTCATAAAATCACATTAATGACGCCACTGTCTCACCATACTTTTGAAAAAAAAAAAACAACCCAGTTCCATGATGAACAGTATATAAGACCAGACGGCCAGCTGAAGTTATTGCTCCTGTTGTAAGGTGTGTTGTCATCAATGTTATTCCAAGAAATCAGTGTTCTAGATCACGTAATGAATTTCAGTTTCATCAAGGTGTCACTGCTTGCAGATTAGTCCATATACGCTGCACCCACCACATCTGCTACGCTACGAGATCACACTGCGCATGATTTACGGCTGATCGATAAATGAATTAATGACGAAGATGAAAGGATTCTCATGGGTACGACTCAGCAGATGGCTGACCTGCGCATTAGCCCAACGCGCTGGTCACACCTTGGGTACCCAGTTAATACTGTCTGCGCCATTATTTTACATGTATGTGTATATGTTTGCGTGTATGTCTGTGTATGCGTGCATGTG
>JADBJO010005609.1:132500-137500 GCA_016801955.1 Conus betulinus | reverse complement strand
TCTTCTGCAAATGCAAAAAAACAAAAAAAAAAAAACAAACCCCCCCCCCCCCCCCCTAAAAAAAACCGTGGCAACTAATCGCGCGTCTTTCTGTTGTCAAGGGGATATGGCTATAATACGTGCTAGTTACCTGCTCCTTGCTTGGAAGCTGTTTCGTTTTGACATAGTTTTACAACACACACACAGCTCTCATCATTCACGACACTCTACTCCTTCCTACCTACCTCCTCCTATCCTCCGGGGGTGGGGATGGGGGGGGGGGGGGGGTGTCTACGGGAGAGAAAAGGGGGGGGGGGGGTGTTGTGGACACTGCACACCGGCCTTTGTTGCAGTTATCTCCTGTGACCTTTGACCTTCAAAACATACGGTATCCTCCTCCTCCTCCAGCTCGGCTGCAGCTTTTATCTCTCGTCGGCAGCGTCTCTCTCTCTCTCTCTCTCTCTCTCTCTCTCTCTCTCTCTCTCTCTCTCTCTCTCTCTCTCTCTGTGTGTGTGTGTGTGTGTGTGTGTGTGTGTGTGTGTGTGTGTGTGTGTGCATACTCTCTCTCTCTTTCCCTCCCTTCTTCCCTCCCTCTCTTTCTGTCTCCCTTTCACAAACACACAAACACACACACACGCGCGCACGTACGCACGCACACACACACACACACACACACACACACACACACACACACACACACACACACACACGCACGCACGCACGCACGCACACACTCACACACGGGCGCGCACGTACACACACACACACACACACACACACACACACACACACACACACACACACACACACACACATGCATACATGCATGCATACCTTCGCACAAAACGTGCGCACCTAACACACAGAGACACTAACACCACAATTCTCTCTCTCTCTCTCTCTCTCTCTCTCTCTCTCTCTCTCTCTCTCTCTCTCTCTCTCTCTCTCTCTCTCTCTCTCTCTCAAAATCACTCTTCACACTTTGTTCTGCTTTTCCACATGTCACGAAGTACAAAAGACGAGAATAATAAAAAACAAACAAACAAAAAAAAAAAAACCCTCATACTGCATGACGAATAGGAACAATATCACGTAGCTTGAGGTGGGTTATGGTGACGTAACGTACACAGTGAATCCAGATGATGCAATGTGGGGGGGTGGGGGGGGGGGGGGGGGGGGGGGTTTGGGGGGGTGTCTTACGGTTGGATGTGACGTCATCAAAATACGGCAAAAGTGGGTTCTGGTGATGTGATACGATACAGCGCAGCGGAACGTGGTGATGGACTATGATGGGATCCAGTGACGTCATACTGCAGTGTCGGGTGTGTGATGGATTGTGTGATAACATGGCGGGAGCAGTAGCACGTAGCGCCGTGAGAAGATACGGCAAATCGGGATCCGTGTTGATAGGACTATTATGTAGCAGAGAGGAATGTGGAACTGTCACATTAATATCACAGAGTGGTATCTTGTGACGTAATATCGCAGAGTGGGGGGTGTGTGTGGGATATGGTATGATATGACAGAGTGGGATGTGGTGATGTGATATAGAATGATGGAGTGGTGTGTGGCGATGTGATCTAGAATGATGGAGTGGTGTGTGGCGATGTGATCTAGAATGAAGGAGTGGTGTGTGGCGATGTGATCTAGAATGAAGGAGTGGTGTGTGGCGATGTGATCTAGAATGATGGAGTGGTGTTTGGTGATTGATATAGAATGATCGAGTGGTATGTGGTGATGTGATATAGAATGATGGAGCAGTATGTGGTGCTGTGAAATAGAATGATGGAGTAGTATGTAGTGATGTGATCTAGAATGATGGAGTGGTATGTGGTGATGTGATACAGAATGATCGAGTATTATGTGGTGATGTGATTTAGAATGATGGAGTGGTATGTGATGATGTGATATAGAATGATGGATGGTATGTGCTGATGTGATATAGAATGATGGAGTTGTATGTGGTGATGTGATTTAGAATGATCGAGTGGTATGTGATGATGTGATATAGAATGATGGATGGTATGTGCTGATGTGATATAGAATTATGGAGTGGTATGTGGTGATGTGATATAGAATGATGGAGTGGTATGTGATGATGTGATATAGAATGATGGAGTGGTATGTGATGATGTGATATAGAATGATGGAGTGGTATGTGATGATGATGTGATATAGACTGATGGAGTGGTATGTGATGATGTGATATAGAATGATGGAGTGGTATGTGATGATGTGATATAGAATGATGGAGTGGTATGTGATGATGTGATATAGAATGATGGAGTGGTATATGATGATGTGATATAGAATGATGGAGTGGTATGTGTGTGATGTTATACAGAATGATCGAGTGGTATGTGGTGATGTTATACAGAATGATCGAGTGGTATGTGATGATGTGATATAGAATGATGGAGTGGTATGTGATGATGTGATATAGAATGATGGAGTGGTATGTGGTGATGTTATACAGAATGATCGAGTGGTATGTGGTGATGTGATATAGAATGATCGAGTGGTATGTGGTGATGTGATGTAGAATGATCGAGTGGTATGTGGTGATGTGATATAGAATGATCGAGTGGTATGTGGTGATGTGATGTAGAATGATCGAGTGGTATGTGGTGATGTGATGTAGAATGATCGAGTGGTATGTGGTGATGTGATATAGAATGATCGAGTGGTATGTGGTGATGTGATATAGAATGGTGGAGGAGAGTGGTCTGTGGTGATGTGAAATAGAACGGTAGAGTGGTATGTGTGGTGAAGTGATATAGAATGGTGGAGTGGGATGTGGTGATGTGTTTATGTCAGAGTGTAATGTGGTGATAAATGCGGTGACGTGAAATGGCACTCTCTCTCTCTCTCTCTCTCTCTCTCTCTCTCTCTCTCTCTCTCTCTCACACACACACACACACACACACACACACACAACAACAACAACAACAACAACAAACAACAACGCATACTACAGCATGTACGTGCGCGCATGCGCGAGCTCGCGCGCACACACACACACACACACACACACACACACACACACACACACACACACACATACACACACACACACACACACACACACACACACACACACACACTAGTCGCAGAATGAATTTGTTGGTGAAGGGGAAAGGGAAGAAAGGCCTGCTGCTGATGGTGAAGAGGGGGTCGTTTCAAGAGATGCCTTGACGTTAGACAGAGAATTTGAACTATGCAAAGATACTGGGAGTTTATTCCAAGAAACCGGACCCTGAAAAGAACAAGAGCGATCGCCATAGGTTTTTTGTTCGAAATCGATGGATTTTGAGCAAAGCGTTGTCGGTAGAAGAACACAACTGCCTAGAAGGGAACAAAGAGATGAAGGAGATCAGAAACGTAGGAAGGAGCTAAGCCATTCAAAGGTATGGTATGGCAAAGTGGTATGTGGAGATGGGATGAATTATAGCGAAGTGGTATGTGTTGATGTGATACGACATGGCAGAGAGGGATGTGGTGATATGATAATGTGGCAAGCAGAGTAGTATATAATGATGTGATGTAATCAAAGACAGAATGGCATTTATGTGTATAATACATTATGGCATAGACGTATGTAGTGATGTGACGTGTGACAGAGTGGTATGTGGTGATGTGATGCAATATGCCAAAATGGCTGGTGGTGAAGTTATGTGACAGAGTGGTACGTGGTGTTGTGATTATGATGTCGGTGAGTGGTATGTGTGATGTGATGTAATATGGTAGAACGGGAAGTGGTAGAGTGATTATGGCAGAGTAATGTTACATAACACATTCGTATGTGGTGTGTTGATATCTCCTGCTGAAGTGGTATGTGCTGATGTGATGTATGGCACAATGGTATGTAGCAATGTGACACACTGTGGAAAAATGGTATGCGGTGTGACGTTATAAGGCACAATGGTGAAGTGGTACAAGACGGAAAATGTGTAGCTGGTGGAGTTATATGTAGAATGGTATGTGATATGTGGTAATATGATATAATGTGGGAAAATGGTCTGTGGTGAAGCTGTATGACAGCGTGATCTGTGTTGATGTGATGCAATATGGGAAAATGGTCTGTGGTGAAGTTATACGGCAGAATGGTATGTGGTGATGTAATATAATATGGCAGAGTGATATGTGGCGATGTGATATGTGGCAGATTGGTATGTGGTGATTTAACGTAACACGGCGGAAGGGTCTGTGGTGATGTGATATACTATGGCAGTGTGGGATTGGGTGATGTGATGGATGATGCGATATGTGGCAGACAAGTAC
The DNA here is from genome assembly GCA_016801955.1 of Conus betulinus. Lineage (NCBI taxonomy): Eukaryota > Metazoa > Mollusca > Gastropoda > Neogastropoda > Conidae > Conus > Conus betulinus. The sequence continues at coordinate 133,240 of JADBJO010005609.1, read as the reverse complement.
ATGCTAATGTTTATAGGTATGTGGTGACGTAATATAATATGGCAGAATGGAATGTAACGATGCGATATGTAGCATACTGGTGTGTAGTGATTTAATGTAACACAACGGAGTGGTCTCTGGTGATGTGACATATAACATGGCAGTGTGGGATTGTGATCTATGGCAGACCGGTTTGATATGATGTGATATATAACATGGCAGTGTGGGATTGGGTGATGTGATCTATGGCAGACTGGTTGGATATGATGTGATATATAACATGGCAGTGTGGGATTGGGTGATGTGATCTATGGCAGACTGGTTTGATAATGATGTGATATATAACATGGCAGTGGGGGCTGAGTGATGTGATCTATGGCAGACCGGTTTGATATGATGTGACATATAACATGGCAGTGTGGGATTGGGTGATGTAATCTATGGCAGACCGGTTTGATATGACGTGACATATAACATGACAGTGTGGGATTGTGATCTATGGCAGACCGGTTTGATATGATGTGACATATAACATGGCAGTGTGGGATTGTGATCTATGGCAGACCGGTTTGATATGATGTGACATATAACATGGCAGTGTGGGATTGAGTGATGTGATCTATGGCAGACTGGATTGATAATGATGTGATATATAATATGGCAGTGTGGGATTGGGTGATGTGATCTATGGCAGACTGGTTTGATATGTGATATATAAACATGGCAGTGTGGGTTGTTGTGTGGTGTGATCTATGGCAGAC
>JADBJO010005609.1:122500-130000 GCA_016801955.1 Conus betulinus | reverse complement strand
GTGTTTGCCTCTGTGTGTGTGTGTGTGTGTGTGTGTGTGTGTGTGTGTGTGTGTGTGTGTGACTGTGTGCGTTTGCCTGTGTGGTGTGAGTGCGTGTGTGAGCGTGTGTGTGGTGTGTGTGTGTGTGTGTGTGTGTGTGTGTGTGTGTGTGTGTGTGTGTGTGAGACTCTGTGTGTGTTTGCCTGTGTGTGTGAGTGCGTGTGTGAACGTGTGTGTGTGCGTGTGTGTGCATGTATATGTGTGACTCTGTGTGAGTGTGTGTGTGTGTGTGTGTGTGTGTGTGTGTGTGTGTGTGTGTGTGTGTGTGTGTGTGTGTACGTACGTGCGTGTATGTGTGTATGACAGAGAGAGAGAGAGAGAGAGAGAGAGAGAGAGAGAGAGAGATGGAGAGGAGGGGGGAGGGAAAAACAATAAGAGATAGGGAGGGGGGGAGGGGGAGGGAGAGCAAATTTATGGTCAAGCTGTTTATAGCTTATTCACATAAAGGGGGAGCTACGGGGGGGGGGGGGGGGGGGGGGGGGGGGGGGAGGGAGGGAGGAGGGAGGTCACCACACGGCTGTTCATAAAGTAATCGTCAAAAGAGACAAAAAAAACAAAACAAATAAACCAAACCAAACAAACAAACAAACAACAACAACAAAGAAAACCGAGCCACTACATAACACGACCCAGTTCCTAACGAACGCCATGGCGTCGTGGTCGTCGCGGCGGAATAAGTGAGGGAAGCGAGCTAAAACGCACGGGACACAGGTCGGACTATTCAGGCTATATTGATTTCACACGCTGCTGCCGCAGTGAAAGTCGGCGAGCAAGACGGAGGATACCCCTACCTGCCCATGAGTTCCATCTCCCCACTGGCTGCAGGCCGCAGCAGAGTCTTCCCGAACGACCCGACCGACCGACCGACCGAGTGGACGGAGACTGCTCCTGCTCCCCCATTCTCTCTCTGGCTGGGTTGTTTCCTCCAAGTGAGGTTAAGAGTCAGGTAAGGTGAGGTCATGTTGCTTCGAGCCCAGTCGACCGCGAAGGGCCATCTCAGGGCTGTCACCACGTTAAAAATCAACTCACAAGTCATCCACACACACACACACACAAAAAAAAAAAACACCATTTACCATTTTCTTTTAAAAAGTACACCTTCAAAAACGCACCAGAAACTTCGTTGAAAAAAAAGCAAAATCTTTCTTCCGTTACAAATCTTAGATCAGATGAAAAATGTTAATCTCTTTTAGAATAGTGGTCTCTCTGACTGCGAGGTATCAATATCCGTTTTGCAATTATCTAACAAAAAAATTCTTTTTTAATATGGAGGAGGCACAGCAAGGGTGGGGAGGGTAGGAGGGGGAGGAGGTGTGTATGGAAGATATCAGGACACATTATCACAGCATCCATACAAGACGACAAACGATGTTGTGACCATGTAAGGGAAGAGTGAGGAATGGGGAGGTGGGGTAGAGGAGGGCAGGTGGAAAGGGAATGTGGTGGGGGGGGGGGTGGGGGGGAGGAAGGAGGGAAGAAGAAGCAAAGGGGTTAACCAGGCGAGGAGAAAAGACTATAATGGAAAAATAAAATGTAAATGCTTCATCAATAAAACATGAAGCACGTGGTCCTTCTTCTGATTCAAAAAGAAAAAAAAAAAGAAAGAAAAGATGTGACACTGAAAACACTAATCTGAGCGCAAGCTGCAGTGAAAACAAAAAACCAAAATGTTGGAATAAGAATATCACGTAAGATTAGGTTGGGATTGCTTGTTCTAACCTCCCCGTGACTGAAAGTGAAAAAAAGATAGGCTACGATTGGTACATACATTCAGAAACTGGTAAGTGTGGGTGGAGGGAAACGGAGGGGGGGGGGGGGGGGAGGTGGGAGGGGGGTGGGGGGGGGGGGGCGCAAAGGGGGGGGGGGTAAGCAGGGGAAAGGTAAGGGGGGGGGGGGGGGTGGGGTAGGGGGTGTAGGGGGGGGGTGGGGGGGGGGGGGGGGGGGGGGGGGTGGGGGTGGGGGGGGGGGGGGGGGGGGGGGGGGGGGGGGGTTGGTAGCCGGGGGGGTAAAAGCGGGCCAGCAAGGGGGGGGGGGGGGGGGGGTGGGGGGGGGGGGTGTCCCGGGGGGGGGGTCACGGGTGGGGGGGGGGGGGGGGGGGGGGGGGGGGGGTGGGGGGGGGGGGGGGGGGGGGGGGGGGGGGGGGGGGGGGGGGGGGGGGGGGGGGGGGGGGGGGGGGGGGGGGGGGGGGGGGGTCATGGTGGGTGGTGGGGGGGGGGGGGGGGGGGGGGTGGGGGGGGTGGGGGGGGGGCCCGGGGGGGGGGGGGGGGGGGGGGGGGGGGTGGGGGGGGTGGTGGGGGGGGGGGGGGGGGGAGGGTGGGGGGGGGGGGGGGGGGGGGGGGGGGGGGGTGGGGGGGGGGGGGTGGGGGTGGGGGGGGGGGGGGGGGGGGGGGGGGGGGGGGGGGGGGGGGGGGGGGGAGGGGGGGCTGGGGGGGGGGGGGGGGGGGTGGGGGGGGGGGGGGGGGGGGGGGGGGGGGGGTGGGGGGGTGGTGGTGGGGGGGGGGGGGGGGGTGGGGGGGGGTGGGGGGGGGGGGGGGGGGGGGGGGGGGGGGGGGGGGGGGGGGGAGGGGGGGGTATACGGGCTAAAGCCTAAGCGGGCCAAGCAAGGTCCGAATCCACGGCTGGTTGGCATACCCCCCAAAGCCTCCAGGATGAAGTGACAGTAACGGGAAAATTCCGTTAAAAAAAAGTAAGAGAGAGAGAGAGGGACGACAGACCAGACAGACAGAAACACAGACAGACATACAGATTAGAGAACGAGAGAGAAGGAGAGAGATTGAGACAAGAGAAGAAAACACAAAGAGAACAGAGCGATGCGACGCGAGCGGGCGAGCGCGAGACAGACAGACAGACAGACAGACAGACAGACAGACAGACAGATGCAGACAGAGAAGAGAGACACAGAGACAGAACAGACAGAAGGACAGACAGAGAGACAGACCGAAAGACAGAAAAGAGGAAGAGGGAGACAGGAAGACAGACAGACAGTCAGACAGAGACAGAGACACCAGAGAAAGAAAGAGAAAAAAAGGTGTCAGGCGCACCTGACGCGGAGACAGTAAGAGAATTCCCATTGTAGGGGAGGGGGTGGGGAGGGGGGGAACCCGAAGGGAAAGGGGTTGAGGACAGGGGATGGGGGGGGCGAGGGAGGGAGAGAGAGGGGAGGTGGAAAGCGGGCGAGAGGAAGTGGTGGGATGATCGAGGGGTAATAGACAGGAAAACAAAAGTCTGCAAATTCCCAGAAGAAGGAAGTACTCATGACCAAGAATATGTCATCACACGTGGGGGCGAGGGATTAGGAAGAAAGGGGGATCGGGGTTGTTGGAGGGGGAGAGCGGCGGGGGGAGGGGGGGGGGGCGGGTCGGAGGAGGGGGAAGGAAGGTGGGTGAATGGTTGGATGGGTAACCATCCGAAAACGGTGTATTACAATTCCCACACAGAAATAGGTTTGTTTTTTTTTTAAAATAATATGTGGGACGAGGGAGCAGGAAGAAGATGTGTGTGTATGTGTGTGTGTGTGTGTGGGGGGGGGGGGGGGGGTGCATAAAGAGAAAGAGAGGGAGGGCGGAGTGGGAGTGGGAGTGGGGGCGACTGATGGAAAAAAACGGAAACAATGAATGAATGTCCAATTCCGAAGAAATGCGTTTCCGGTCTGACTATACACATGTAAACTGATGTTCCCGGGTTGTGGGGAACAGAGGAATTGTGACTGAGGAATAAAAGTGATGCAGGATGATAATATTTAGCTAGACCCTCAGAACTGAAGAAAAAAGGAGAGGGGAGGGGAGTGCTCTTAAAAGCAAGCAAATGAATATACACAGTAATGCATAATTATGTGCATGCGTGAAAAATGTACGTATACATTCGTACCGGAAAACGACGGGCATAGGCACATCTACTTACATGTGCGCACACAACACACACACACACACATATATATCTACGTATATCCATGTATCTATCTATATCTATATATCTCTCTCTCTCTCTATATATATACATATATACATATGTATGTGTGTGCATGTGTGTGTGTGTGTGTGTGCAGATAGAGAGATAGAGAGACAGAGAGTTTGGGGGCCGAAACATTAGAGCAGTCCAACAGAAGCTCGCTCTCTCTCTCTCTCTCTCTCTCTCTCTCTCTCTCTCTCTCTCTCTCTCAGGACAGAATGGAAGAACAGGCTCTGCCTAAAATCTCAGTCCTTGATCGAGCAAAGATTGTCTGAGCCCCCCAACCCCCCACCCCCTTCCCCCCCCCCCCCCCCTCTCTCTCTCTCTCTCTCAGGACAGAATGGAAGAATAGTCTCTGCCTAAAATCTCAGTCCTTGATCGAATAAAGATTGTCTGAGTCCACCCTCTCTCTCTCTCTCTCTCTCTCTCTCTCTCTCTCTCTCAGGACAGAATGGAAGAACAGAATCTGTCTAAAAATCTCAGTCCTTGATCGAATAAAGATTGTCTCAGTTCCTCCCCCCCTCTCTCTCTCTCTCTCTCTCTCTCAGGACAGAATGGAAGAACAACCTCTGCCTAAAATCTCAGTCCTTGATCGAATAAAGATTGTCTGAGTCCCTCCCACCCACCCACCCTCTCTCTCTCTCTCTCTCTCTCTCTCCCTCCCTCTCTCTCATTACTACTAACAACCCCTTCCTCACTTCTGTCACCTCCCAATGTCTGTTCCACACACATCCCCGGGCGATGCCAGGTACAAAGCTATATACAGACAGATCTATATATAAACCGGAGGCTGAGGCGCTAACACAGCTCAGCCATTCGCACCAAGAGAGACACATTAGCCTGAGGTCGATGGTCTCCACAGGGGCTGAGCTCTATGGTCAAGACTAATATTAGTAATTCCCTGTCATAAAGACCGGCCGTGTTCAGAATGAAGTTTGAACAGCACTCGACAAGCAACACTGAGCACATCCTCTCTCTCTCTCTCTCTCTCTCTCTCTCTCTCTCTCTCTCTCTCTCTTACACACACACACACACACAGAGAGAAAGAGAGAGAGAGAACACGTGACGTTGAGCAGATCTCTCTCTCTCTCTCTCTCTCTTTCTCTCTCGCACACACACACACGCACGCACGCACGCACGCACACACACACGCACACAGAGAAAGAGAGAGGACACGCAACATTGCGCAGATCTCTCTCTCTCTCTCTCTCTCACACACACACACACACACACACACACACACACACACACACGCACACGCACGCACGCACGCTCACACAGAACACACAACACACAGCAGATCTCTCTCTCTCTCTCTCTCTCTCTCTCTCACACACACACACACACACACACACACACACACACACACGCACACACACACACACACACACCACACACACACACACGCACGCACGCACGCACGCTCACACAGAACACACAACACAGCAGATCTCTCTCTCTCTCTCTCTCTCTCTCTCTCTCTCTCTCTCTCACACACACACACACACACACACACACACACACACACGCACACACACACACACGCACACACACACACACACACACACACACACACACGCACACACACACACACGCGCACACACACGCACATCCCCGACACCACTATCCCTGCCCCCACAACCAGACACGCACAACTATTTGAGCCGAGTGAACTGAGCCAGTGTCTGGAGGTGATCCACTAGCTGGGGACAGTTCACAGCTTGCAATCAAGTCCCCAAAGGCTTCCTTCCTGCACCCCAGTTTGCCTGTGAGGAGCGTGACTCCCTAAGGTGATGTACACATGGCAAAAAACTGCACGGGCCTGGGCCGTTCTCAAGCGATTCCATGCATTTACTCTACAAACCTTTTTCGGGGGGCCGGAAAAGCTCAGCTGGTAGAGCATCGGACTCGTAATCTTGGGGTTCGCATCTCCGCCGGGGCCGTTTCGGTACAGGGGGATTTTTCCCTTGGAGTTAACATTGGTTCTGACTCCATTCCCCGTACAAGTCCTTCGAATGAGACTCTAATCCGAGGTTCCGTGTGTGAACGCACGCACAACATCTTGCACACACGTAAAATCCCATCACCAACTTTCGGAAGAGAAGACCAGTTTGGCCTTCGGAATGGATGACAATGTACACATAGCATGCACCTTCCCCGAAGTCGGGGAAGAGAGAGTAAGGCTGCCTTAATGGCGGGATAAAAAAAAATGGTCCTACACACGCGCAAGTGTCAGAATAATCAACTTGATGATTGTGGACACTCTACGGGAAAGAAGCTGCTTTCATTGCGGAGCCGTTCCCACACCGTTTCGGACTCAGCTCACCTCTCGCCACGTGGTCTGAAGCGGTCCACTTTCTAGCGAGATGGTAGGCTACCACCAAGTCTAGGATTTTGTCTGGAATTTACTTCTCCAGCGACCAGTGGCCGGTTGTCCCGTGAATTTGCACATCGTTTGTCGCCATTTAGACATGATGGCGCCTGTTTGGAGGGACGACGACACAAAACTGCTGATTCATGTCGCGATGTCGCTGCCTTGTCCGAATTCTTCGTCGCAAAAGTCGCATGTAACGAGTCAACCCAACAACAACATGGTATGCTCTAAGCGCTGCCATCTTGTGAAGAAAACGGCTACTGAGTTCTCTACGGCTTCTGAGTTCTCTGCGGCTACCGAGTTTTATACCGCTGTACATTAACTTTCACGGCGCTTTGCTATCTAGCAAAGTGATCACAGGCCAAAACGGTTGCAAACGGTTTCTGAAACTCGAGCGGTTCAAACGTTTGGGAAATGAGTTCAAGTTTATATCTATCGCCTCCATGCTTTTTTTCTGTCGCGAACGTTCTTTTGTGGACGTAAGCACGCGTGTTGTTCTTTCAACAGACCTTCCAATGGTCTGGCTGGTTGAACGCGTGTGCAAGAAGGTGTTTTTGTTGTGGTGGTGGTGGTGGTGATGGTGGTGGTTTTTTGTGTGTGTTTTGTTTTGTTTTGTTGTTGTTTTAAAGTGGTCTTTTTTTTTTCTTCTTTTCTTTTTTTTTTTTCTTTTTTTTTTTTTTTTTTTTTTTTTTTTTTTTTTTTTTTCTCTGTTGTGCGTTATAGCAGATTAAAACGCTCTTTGAAACGTGTAGTAAGAAGACGGCAAGTATCACCAGCTTAAAAGTTTGTTGCGTCTTAGAGACGGTGGATTACGTCAATAAGGTTTCCAGTTTGATAGGGGACAGACACGTTAGACCGATATCCTAGGACTTTGGCGAAAGCGCAACAACGGAGCAAACTTTGCACTTTGGATTTTGGCCAGGAGATGATGTCTCAGGTGGCTTGTACTGGGTAGTCCGGTGCGTCCGAACAAATCACGGACATTTGTGTCACATTTGTTCCGTATAATCAAGAGCGGTTTGTCACACATGTCTGTCGCCCGCTACACGAGAGTGTAGTGGGGAAACAGTTGACGACGGCATTACGCACGTGATGAGAAGACGGACTGAAGATTTGGCACCAGTCTGTCCTCTGTGTCT
>JADBJO010005609.1:110000-117500 GCA_016801955.1 Conus betulinus | reverse complement strand
GAAGGTTGAGGGTGGCCATGAGGAGGGGGGGGTCAAGGCAACACTCTCAGGAATGAAACGGAATCGGCCGAGAAAGCCGAGTGTGTGTAGGTAGGGATGGGTTTGGGGAGATCGTCGGGGAGCCGGGCGGTGGGGTGGGGTGGTGGGTGGAGGGTGAAGAAGGGAGGTGGCAGGGGGAGGGGGGGGGGGGGGGGGGGGGGGTTCGATGTCAGCGAAAAAAAAAAAAAAAAAAAAAAAAAAAAAAAAAAAAAAAAAAAAAAAAACTGGAGACTTGCAATGTTCAGATTAAATCAAAACAAGAGAGAGAGAGAGAGAGAGAGAGAGAGAGAGAGAGAGAGAGAGAGAGAGAGAGAGAGAGAGAGAGACAGAACAGACAGACAGACAGAGAGACAGAGAGAGAGAGAACCGATACCGCCCGCACAGGAGGAGGGAAGAGTAGAGTGGGGGGTGGGGGCTTGTAAGATCCGAGAGGGAAGATGGGGGGGGGGGGGGGGGGGGGAGGGGGAGGCGAAAAAAACGGAAGATGGAGGAGGGTTGAAGAGGGAGGGAGCGGATGTCAGACTCGAGACTTCTGATTGATTATCTCTCATTCTGAAAGAGGACCTGCGATCGGTTACCGTTTTCCAACCACATTTTAAATAAACAACGACAGAAACCAAAACCAACGCAAAGCAGGAAAAAAAAAAATATTAGATAAAAGAGGGACAAACCGCACGCACCAAACACTACCACTCACATCATTCATTTAAAACAGAGACAGAGAGGAGAGACAGACAGACAGACAGAGAAACAGACAGGCAGACGGAGAGACAGACAGACAAAGAGGAGAATCAAACAACAGGCAGATATATCAAATGGACAGAAAATAAAAACAGACCTTCAGCACAACAGAAACATAAGACAGGCTGGAGGTAAGAGGGGGGGGGGGGGGGGGGTGGGTGGGTAGAACGGTGGCGGTATTTATGGTGGAGCTGATACACAAAATATGACTTAACTGGTTGAAAGGGGACTGGAAAGGTAAGATGAGGGGAAAGGAGAGAGGGTTGTCCAAAAGATTGGGGGGGGGGGGGGGGGGGGGGGGGAGTCACAACAGATTAAAAAGAAACAAACAAGTTACAACTTTCCAATCACGACAGATTTTTAAAAAAAAAAGTTATAGCATTCCAAAGTACCCTTTTGCAATTCATAAACACTATATTTTTTCTTCACAACGAAACTACCGGAGATAATAATTATTTTCGCAGACTGTTGGCCGTCGATTGAAAGACTGCTTTGTGTTGAGGTGGCCCAGCACAATGCCATCATTGCTATAACTGATTCTCTTCGGGGCTCATGGCTGCCTGAGGTCCTCAAGTCGTTGACATTCCTGTGAAAAAAAAAAATCATCATAATTAACATAACGGTCTCAAAACCTGGGAAAAAAATCACTGTTTTCAACCATTGTTTTGTTGGGGTTTTTTTTTCTCACGAGACACTTACTCTTACCTCAAAAAAATTACTGTGTTCTTACTATGATCATTACTTTCCCTTCGTGAAAACATTTAGACGTTTCTGATTTTTTCTTCATTATAATGACAATGAAGACGAAGACATCATAATGATGGCATGGTGAAGCCAGCAATCTCCCATACTTTGCTGTTTTTCGGTACTTTTCCGTTCGGCAGTCTGTCAACCTCGACCCGTGACGCGCGGACAACAGGGTTTTTTTTTGTGAAGCAGCCAACAACAGCTGTGAAGCAGCCAACAACAGCTGTGAAGCAGCCACAACAGCTGTGAAACAGCCAACAACAGCTGTGAAGTAGCCAACTACAGCTGTGAAGCAGCCACAACAGCAGCTGTGAAAGCAGCCAACAACAGCTGTGAAGCAGCCACAACAGCTGTGAAGCAGCTGACAACCCTGAAGCAGCCAACAACTCTCTCTCTCCGTTTTAGTCAGTTCCCTATGGACTCATTCATCTCAATTCTCCCCCACACTCACCAACTCCGGAGAGCCCCTTCCTCTCCTCCCGCACTCTGACTGCCCCGTTCATCTCTGTCACCTTTCCAATGCCCCCTCCCCCCCCCCCCCCCGCCCACCCCCATCCTCGTTTTACTTCCCTCTCACTTTCCTCGTTCTCCACCATCTTCGCCCGATTCTCTATTATCACTTTCTTGTCACATGCTTTCTCTTATTTCATCTTTTTTTTTTTTTCAAAACTGCCTCATTCGCCCTGCTTTATCAAAGCAGTATGGTATTATTCCCAATTATCATGTGGGCTTTTTTTTTTTTCATAAATTGGAAATATTATCTCATTTCCACAGTTCCTGACGGTCTTCTTTCCGCAGTTTCTATGGAACCAAAAAAAAAGCGACGGTTTATATCCGCTACTCTATCAAATGAGAAGGATGGTTTGACTTGCTGCTGGTCCATCACACCGGAAGCTTGGTCTTATTTCCATGGCTTCATCAGGCCCAAAGAACGACTTAATTTTCATTGCTTCATCAAACCAGAAGGAAACCCTCATTTCTCAAGCCAGAAGAAAACCCTCATTTCTCAAACCAGGAAGGAAACCCTCATTTCTCAAACCAGAAGGAAGCTCTCATTTCTCAAACCAAAAGGAGACCCTCATTTCTCAAGCCAGAAGCTCATTTCTCAAAACAGAAGGAAACCCTCATTTCTCAAACCAGAAGCTCATTTCTCAAACCAGAAGGAGCCCCTCATTTCTCAAACCAGAAGGAAACCCTCATTTCTCAAACCAGAAAGAAACCCTCATTTCTCAAACCAGAAGGAAACCCTCATTTCTCAAACCAGAAAGAAACCCTCAAACCAGAAGGAAACCCTCATTTCTCAAACCAGAAGGAGACCCTCATTTCTCAAACCAGAAGGAAACCTCAAACCCAGAAGGAAACCCTGATTTCTCAAACCAGAAGGCCTAATTCCCACTACTATAATCAAACCAGAGGAATGGCCTTATTTGCTGCTTTATCAAACCAGAAGGAAATCCGCATTTCCTCTGCTTCATCAAACCAGAAGAATGGCTCGTTGTCTTTGCTTGATCAAACCAGAAGAACAGTCTCATTGTCTTTGCTTTGCCATATCAAAATGAATGACCTTATTACCTCAGCTGAAGATTTCACTATCATTGCTTCATCAAATCAGAAGCATGACCGTATCTTCTTTTTTTTTTTTTTATTAATCAAACTAGAACGATGGCCTCACTTTCAATTTTGTAAAACCAGAAGAAAGGGCTTATTTCCTCTGCTTTGACCAATCAAGAGAGCGCCTTATTTTCTGCTTTATCAAACTAAAACGATACTTACTTTCAATTTTTATAAAAAAAAAAAAAAAAAAAAAAAAAAAAAAAAGAAAAAAAAAAAAAAAGATAACAAAGAAAACAAGAAACTGAGGAATCGCCTTACTTTCTTTGCTTTATCAAACAAAAGAATTCCTTCTGCTTTATCAAAACTAAAGGATAGCGTTATTTTCATTGCTTTATCAAACGAAAAAGATGGCCTGTTTTTCTGCTTCATCAGACCAGACGATTAACTCCCCTTCCTGAAACCAAATGTTTCAACAAAAGAAAGTTTGAAAAATGAGGCATGGAGAGCTGAATGCTAAATTACAAATAAGGAAAGCAACTTTTTGCTGCCGTGGTAAAACAATTATAAATCTTTAACTCCAAGCTAATGCAATTGTGGATGTTTACTTTTTTTTTTTTTTTTTCTTTTTCTTTCTCTTTCTTTTTCTTTTTTTTTTTTGTCACTCTGTGCCTTCTGTTTGTATCTGTGACAGGCAAACCGGCATCGTAAGTAGCATCACTTAGGAGTTATGAGCATGTAATCATTTCACCATGGGAGTTGCCTTCCTTGTTTGTTATTTACAAATGGTTCTTCTTCCTAAAAAAAAACTGGTTCACTCAAAAATGAGAAGGTCACCAGCGTGCATGTTAAAAAAAAAAAGAAAGTGCGACTCAGCCTGTTGGCCCCTGGAGCAAAATTTGGCAACATGGGGTCGCACATGATATTTAAAAAGTTAAAAGCAATGCCAGGTTAAGGCCTAGGTTACCATGAAATATCTGGGGAAGTTAAAATAGAAAAAATCAGTCAATATGCAGATCTCAAGACTGTCGTATCAATTTGATTTTTAAAAAGAGAGTGCATTTGTGGCAATCTTGATGGCACCCGGCAGTGAGTTCCACAGCCTTACAGAACTAGGATAAAATGAATGTAAATGGCTGTCAATATTTGATGCAGGTGTGGCATAAGATTGACCGCCACTCCTGGTGCTACTTGGTTACATCTCATCGTTGTATTTCTTTTACACTGCATGCAAAGACAGCATCTCAGATGTGCGGAACAAAACGAAATCTGACATCAGCTGAAGAAGTCTACATGCTAACTGTGTTTGTTTAGTGCTTTCTTATGAGTTGACATCAAGAAAGAATATGTTCAATTATATGCGGTTGTACTGGTCTGAAAAAAAAAAAAACGAAAATCTTCGGGTCTTAATGCGAATTAATAAAAAAGAAGAAGAAGAAGAACTCGCCAAAGGATGGAAGAATGGCCGAAACTGCCGGATGTTGAAGGAAAACAAACTAATGAAAACATAAATGCTCAAAGCGAAAAAAAACGAGGAAAAAAGTACCCAAAGGGTGAAAAAGTACAAAGTAATATAATAATGAATAATGATGATGATAATGATAATAATAATATAATTATATTAATAATGATAACAATAATAATATTAACGACAGTGATGACAACGATGATGATAAGAATAATGCGAGGGAGAACAAAAACTAATGGCGCAAATGATAGCGCGCACACACACACACACACACACACACACACACACACACACACACACACACACACACACGACAAAAAGTTAGACCACACAAACACACACACACACAATTCATGCTGAAGAGAAATAAAACACTAATGGGAAAAAAAAAACAAATGAAAAAAAAAATGCAAATGTGAAAATATGAAAACTGAATGCCAAAACAAAGAAAGATCATACCGAATGTTTAATAACCAGAACTAAAAACAACAACAAAAAAAAAAGAAAAATTAATGTGCAAAAAAAAAAAAAAAAAAATAGAAAAACTAATGGGGAAGAGAGGAAAAAAAAAACGAAAAATGAATGACGATTGGAAAGAACTGAAGTATTATAAGTATAGGAAAGAACTGAAATATCATAAGCATAGGAAATAACTGAAACATCGTAAGTATATGAAAGAACTGAAATATCATAAGTATATGAAAGATCTGAAATATTATAAGTATAGGAAACAACTGAAATATCATAAGTATAGGAAAAAATGAAATATAAGCATAAGAAAGAACTTAAATATTATAAGTATAGGAAAGAACTGAAATATCATAAGTATAGGAAACAACTGAAATATTATAAGTATAGGGAACAACTGAAATATCGTAAGTATAGGAAAGAACTGAAATATTATAAGTACAGGAAAGAACTGAAATATTATAAGTATAGGAAAGAATTATAAGTATAAGATATAACTGAAATATTATAAGTATAGGAAACAACTGAAATATTACAAGTATAGGGAACAACTGAAATATTATAAGTATAGGAAACAACTGAAATATTATAAGTATAGGAAACAAACTAAGTATAGGAAACAAAATATTATAAGTACTGACTGCGAGGGGGGGGGGGGGGGGGGGGGTGGGGGGGGGGGGGGGGGGAGGGGGGGGGGGGGGGGGGGGGGGGGAATGAGCAATCGAGTCATCGAAGATTTCGATGCGGACGGGACGTAATCTGACGTGTACGATGCACCGTTTGGGGGGCGCTGTTTTTCATAATTATGTTCTCTTCATCGGTCGAGGACAAAACGTTCTGAATCTCGCAGAACATGTACCTCAACAGTAGTCAACCTGGAGGGAGGGGGAGAGAGACCACCACGACCCTTCAGCTGGCAGATGACAAAACAACACCCTGCAAGATAGTGAAACAAAAAAAAAAAAACACTCCTCAAGCTTGTCGAAGGGCTGGATAAACAGAAAACAGGATATATAATAAATCAGCACCAAAGAAAAACAAAGTTGGTGGTCAGTCGCACCCGCTACTATCAGCACGGACGCAACGGGCCATAGACTAAAGCTAGAAGCGAGGCCTTAGCGGGATCCATCAACAGCAGCCAAGGATCCACACCAGAATCCTCTCAAGGCAGCTGAGACATCATCACAGGCAAGACTAACACCTGGACCGTAACCTCTCCACAATGCACCCAAATCAGACTCTGGTGGTGTGAACTGGTATCTTCCATCTCCCGGTGTGCCTAATACACATGGACTCTCTCTCGGCTGATCTGGAGCGAAGAATCGGAGCCATCGAGCTGTTACTCCAAATGTATTAACCGTCAGGTATACCGATCGTATCACCAATGGTACATTACTGGCGATCATATCACGAATGATATATCGCTGAAGACCACATCACCAGTGATCTATTACTAGAGATCATATCACCAATGATATATCACCAAAGATTACATCACCAAATGATATATCACTAAAGATCATATAACCAATGATATATCACTAAAGATCATATAACTATGATATATCACTAAAGATATATCATCAGTGGTGTGTCACTAAAGATCATCACCAGTGACATGTCATCAAAGATCATATCACTAATGATCGTATCACCAGTGATACACCACTAAAGATAATATCATTAGTGATCTATCACTAAAGATGATATCACCAGTGGCATGTCATCAAAGATCTTATCACCCGATGATATCCACTAAAGATCATCTCACCAGTGATATATATCACCAAAGATAATATCACCAGTGATATGTCACTAAAAAAAAAAAAGCATATCATCTATGAAGTTCGTGAAAGCGTCAAGCAGCGCATCAGACCGTGTGACAAATCTTGGAATAACACCACCTAATAAAAAAAAAACAAACCTCCATTAAAATAAGGCCATGTCGCAAAACATCCGATGGCCGTGCCAGAACAATTCTCCAGAGAACTGTTTTTAGGGAGGGAGATGGAAGGAGCGACGGGGGACGAGGGACAGGAACGAAATAAAAATTTAAAAAAAAAAAAAACCGAAAAAAAAAACCCTCCATGGACTGACAACGTTGCAGACTACACAGGGGAGAGCATTAATTTGGAAGACTCTCGCCTTACAGCACGCCAGCGACAAAACTGGAGGAACCTGGGGGAACTGTTTTGGCAGTGTAACGTCCCAACGACTCCCCTTGGAGTGAAGGGAAGAGGAGGAGGAGGAGAGGAGGAGGACGACGACGACGACGAAAGGGAAGAGAAGAAGAAGGAAGAGGAAGATGAAAAAAAAAAGGAGGAGCAGGAAGAGGAGGGGGAGGAAGAGGAGAAGGAAGAAGGAGGAGGAGAAGAAGATGAGGAGGAGGAGGGGGAGAAGAAGAAGAAGAAGAAGGACAAGAAGATGAAGGACAAGAAGATGAAGGACAAGAAAAAAGAGGAGGAGGAGGAGGTCGAGGAGGAGGA
>JADBJO010005609.1:95000-105000 GCA_016801955.1 Conus betulinus | reverse complement strand
CCCACTGGCTGCCTCCACCCACTGGCTGCCTTCACCCACTGGTTGCCTTCACCCACTGGCTGCCTTCACCCCCTGGCTGCCTTCACCCACTGGCTGCCTCCACCCACTGGCTGCCTTCACCCACTGGCTGCCCTTCACCCACTGGCTGCCTTCACCCACTGGCTGGCTGCCTCCACCCACTGGCTGCCCTCCACCCACTGGCTGCCTTCACCCACTGGCTGCCTTCACCCACTGGCTGCCTTCACCCACTGGCTGCCTTCACCCACTGGCTGGCTGCCTTC
This sequence comes from Conus betulinus, assembly GCA_016801955.1. Classification (NCBI taxonomy): domain Eukaryota; kingdom Metazoa; phylum Mollusca; class Gastropoda; order Neogastropoda; family Conidae; genus Conus; species Conus betulinus. The sequence continues at coordinate 104,719 of JADBJO010005609.1, read as the reverse complement.
ACCATCTGGCTGCCTTCACCCACTGGCTGGCTGCCTTCACCCACTGGCTGCCTTCACCCACTGGCTGGTTGCCTTCACCCACTGGCTGGCTGCCTTCACCCCCACTGGCTGGCTGCCTTCACCCCACTGGCTGGCTGCCTTCACCCACTGGCTGGCTGCCTTCACCCACTGGCTGGCTGCCTTCACCCACTGGCTGCCTTCACCCACTGGCTGGTTGCCTTCACCCCCACTGGCTGGTTGCCTTCACCCACTGGCTGGCTGCCTTCACACCACTGGCTGGCTGCCTTCACCATCTGGCTGCCTTCACCCACTGGCTGGCTGCCTTCACCCACTGGCTGCTTCACCCACTGGCTGGTTGCCTTCACCCCCACTGGCTGGCTGCCTTCACCCACTGGCTGGCTGCCTTCACCCACTGGCTGGCTGCCTTCACCCACTGGCTGGCTGCCTTCACCCACTGGCTGGCTGCCTTCACCCACTGGCTGGTTGCCTTCACCCACTGGCTGGCTGCCTTCACCCACTGGCTGGCTGCCTTCACCCACTGGCTGGCTGCCTTCACCCACTGGCTGGCTGCCTTCACCAACTGGCTGCCTTCACCCACTGGCTGGCTGCCTTCACCCACTGGCTGCCTTCACCCACTGGCTGCCTTCACCCACTGGCTGGCTGCCTTCACCCCACTGGCTGCCTTCACCCACTGGCTGGCTGCCTTCACCCACTGGCTGGCTGCCTTCACCCACTGGCTGCCTTCACCCACTGGCTGCCTTCACCCACTGGCTGGCTGCCTTCACCCACTGGCTGCCTTCACCCACTGGCTGTCTTCCTTTCCGACGGCCTCACTTAGCATTCTGGCCAATGCGGATTGTGTGCCATAAAGGCAGATTTTCCCCTCCATTTTATTTCATGTTCTTTACAGCCCCTGACGTCAACAAGGGAAGAAGAGACAGTATAAAGGAAGAGAGAGGAGGGGAGGGGTGTGGGTTGGGGGGGGGGGCAGGGGGGGGGGGGGGGGTCTGTCAGGGCTGTTACCATGTCAAAATCGATTCCCTGAAGAAAAAAAACAATTAATAATAAAAAAAAAATGACACGTGTTAATAAATTCATAAACCTCGAGCACCTCTTTCCCAACCATGCAGAAAGCAGCTTGGAACCGGAAAGACGTTTTTTCCCACAAAAACAAATAAATAAATAAATAAATGAATAAATAACTGATAATAATGGAATCCGATGGAAACTATTTTAGACTGCCTCTATTTGCAACTCAAAAATCACATCAGGTACGACCGTCTCCGAGCATTGTCTTCCTGGAAATCTCCTCCTCTTATATGTGTCTGTCTGGCATCTACAGTCACGCACCTCCCAACACAGTCACCCGGCCAACGGACAAATCATCGTCCCTTTCACCACCACCCCCCCCCCCACCACACCCACACCCACCCATCCCACCCCACACCCCCTCCCTCACCGGATCCACAGTCTGGTTATAGGCTGTGAAAAAAAAAAACACCCACAGGTATCTTGCACAGGAAGACCTTGGAGATCGAAACGCGTTGCTTGTGTGTATCGTTTGTTCATGCGGTGTTCTCCCTTATATTTCCTTTTTCTTCTTCCCCTGTTGCCTCAAACTCCTGCGTAGTCATGCATTTTTCAACCTCGTCTCATTGCGGTTCCCGCGTCCCCCCCCCCCCCTCTCTCTCTCTCTCTCTCTCTCTCTCTTTTTCCTGCCCTGTCTCAAGCCGTCCCTTCATTTCCATCCCCCCGCCCCCTGTCCTCCCCCCCCCCCTCTCTCTCTCTCTCTCTCTTTTGTCATACATCCACCCACTCAGTCTCCTTTGCAAGCCGTTGCTAAATGGGGAAAAGGGATGAAGAGAGTGTGTGTGTGTGGGAGCAGCATCTTTTCTGTCGGTACGGCAAATCCCAGTTCAAGTGACCTCTGACTGGATTTTCCGTGGAAACGGTGTCACCGCTGTTCCCCCCCCCCCCCCCCCCCCCCCCCCCCCCCCCCATCATCACAGGGCCAGCACACTGAGCGAAAAATCCCAGAGAATTTATGTCACAACCCTCTTCCCTCCCCCCCCCCCCCCCCCCCCCCCCCATCATCCCTCCACACCATCCCTCCCGCTCCGTCATTCTTTAGTCGGCAGTCCACTGCCTTGCAACGTGACTGAAACATACATGGCGACCTGTTCAGGATTTCATTTCCGCCAAGTTCTTTTTTTTTTTTTTTTTTTAACTGCAAAAATGTCAGGTAAATCAGACTGGCACTGTTTCTCCTGATTTAGGAAGCACATGCAAAATCTGACTAATTGGGATGGAAACTGCATGGTCATTTTTTTTTTTTTTTCACACATCTGGCTCGCCTATCCAACAGTATACGAAATGTCCATTAAACTGTGTGTTCTCTGTTTCATCAATCAAACAAACACCAGCAAACCTGACCGGAATTTCTGTGGGGATCGTACGTTCATCTTCTTTCTTAAGGTTCCTCGATTACACCTATCCACAATCAATATTTCCGTGGAACCAACGATATCCTTTCAGGCGTGTGTACATACCGAATAGGTTGCTTACGCATAAACTTTGCTTTGGTATCGTGTCTTTAACAGGTAACTGCCATTGTTAACATATTTGAGAGGGTGGAGGGGGGGATGGGGGGGGGGGGAGGGGGGAGAGAGAGAGAGTGTGTGTGTGCGGGTGTATGTGTAAAACAAAATGAAAAACTGAGAATGATTAGTCCTTTGTTTCATCTACGTTGTTTCCTTTGTATATGCACTACATTATCAGAATGAGCGCGCCAGTACACCACACACATTAGAACATTAACAAACCCAGACACTTTGTTTCAATTGAACAAACACTAAAATCAGTAAAAAAAAAAAAAATATATATATATAATTATATATATATATATATGTCCCATTTGTAAGTGAATATACAGACTATGCATGGTGTGTAAGAGATTACTGGAAAGAAAAGAAAAGAAAAGAAACTAGTAGTGGAAATTGTTTTTTTCCGCTTTTTTTTTTTTTTTTTTTTTTTTTTTTTTTTTTTTTTTTTTTTTTTTGATGAAGAGGACAGTGTGAAGCACCAAAAAAATGAGGAGGTGGTGGATTTGGCCGTAGGGGGGAAAAAAGAAAAAAAAAATACAAAAGAAAAAAAATCACCACCTTAGGTGCTCCATTGATCCGAGAACTGATGCCACAAAAAAAAAAAAAAAAAGAAAAAAAAAAAACACATTTCCATAGAAACTCTGCGCGTTGTTTTCTTCTATTTCATATACCAAAGCCGACAACATGGCTGAAATTTTCCGTGGAAAACTGTCAACGCATTGCAGTTCCGCGTGACTGTTTCTCCCGAGTATAAAAAAACAGAAGAAGTGCACGTTGCGCACACGCACGCACAGGCGGAGAAGCTGTGTGCAGACAAGCCTCGAGAGCCCTAGCAAAAACCAGAGTGATCCTCGTGTGAATTACGATCTTTCCGGGCACCAATCTCCAGGAAATGAACTTGAGTTCGGCAAATTACATAGCTCGACACGTAAAAAAAAAAAAAAAAAATGTTTACAAACTGTAAAGACAGACATGAAAAACGTAAGACAGACATGAAAAAAACAAAGTCGTTGTTTTACGCAACGTAGACTCTCTTTCAGGTCCTTTCCATTTCCAAAGCACTTTTCCTTCAATATCAACAAAATCAATATTGATATGTACGGGCCAGGGCTAAGACCTCTTACAGGCTGAGATGTCCGTAAGGAAATCTCTTCTAATGTGGCGAAAGTAAGAACTGAAATCATGGCGTCCATTGATTAAAGAAGGGTACTATCTGTGGTGCACAGAGAGAGATTTTTAAAAAAAAAGAAGAAGAAGAAGAAGAAGAAAAAAAAAACCAACAGCATCAGTAGAATGGCAGAACGTGATTAGAATCGATTTTTCCGTCCGAACTCAAGTCGTATGAGAGACAACATTCACTGTGCTTTCATTTGAAGATTAGGTGGATTTTACACGGAAGAAGCTGGAAGGGTGGGGGGTGGGGGGGGGTGGGGGGTGAGATTGATTCCACTTCGTTTCCGCTTTTCATCGTTTCTCTCTCCTGCATTTACCTTGGTCTCTGCACTATACTGTTCTCTCTATCTTGTACACTTCCGCGCAAAGACCTCAGTTCCTCTGTTACAGAATCACCGAGGACCTGTTCCATATTAAAGAGAGAGACAAACTATCAACAAACGATATACGTTGTTGTTGTTGTTGTTGTTGTTGTTGTTGTTGTTGTTGTTGTCGAACATTGTTGTTGTTGCTGTCGAACATTATGTGAGCGACTTTATTACAAAGATCAAGACAAAAGCAAGACATAAGCGACATAGTTTCTTTTTCTTTTTCGTGAAACATCATCGTCGATTTTACTCTAGTCATTGAATGTGCGTCTTTGCATACACGAACGTAAATACGGAGGTAAAGTGGAGAAAACTGACGAAAGGTGTTCGTAACATCCGAAAAGTAAACAAACTAATTAAGAGAAAAAAAAAACTCTCTTAAAATAAGAAATCGTAAGATATCAACTCTGTTCAAAAACAGAAAAGAGAAGGAAAAGCAGGTACTTTATTTATTTACCTCACGTCGCCATTTCAAAATGCTCGAACGTCGTTCCGTATTTTAGAATTACCTTTCACAAAGCAGAAAGAATGAGAGAAGAGGTTGGGGTGAGGAAAATAGAGAGACGGGAAGTGACAGAACACAAGTGAAGTGGAAAGTGTGTTGACGAGGGGTGATTTATAAATGATTAGAATACAGATGTATGGATAATGCGCGCTGTTAATGAATTATTATTGTTGTTGTTGTTGTGTTGTTGTTGTTGTTTGTTGTTGCTGTTGTTGTCATCACTGTCATCATCATCATCATCATCATCATTATCATTGCATCATCATCATCATTATTATAACTGCTACCATCATCATTAACCATCAGCATCATCATTACTATAATCATCGTTACGTTATCATCACTATTAGCAGCAGTTATTTTGATCTGTTTGTTGTTGTTGTTGTTGTTGTTGTTGTTATAAAATGGGTGTCATCCTGGCCAGGCGCGATCATTAGCAGCACGTGAACAATTTCCTCCACCCATGTTCTGCATCCACTTCTCCTAAGGAGCTCGTCACTTCTCTCTCTCTCCTCTCTCTCTTCTTCTCTCTCCCTTTCTCCTCTCTTCTTCTTTTTTTCGTTCTCTTTTTTTCTCTCTTGCGCTTTTCTTTTTTCTCTCACTCTCCCTCCTTCTTCTTTTCTCTCTCCTTTTTCTCCAACCTTTCTCTCTTCTCTCGCTCTCTCTCCTCTCTCCTCTCCCTCTTCTCTCTCTCTTCTCTCGTCCTCTTTGTTCTCCCTCCTCTCCTGCTCCTCTTTTTCTCCCTCCTCTCTCTCTTCTCTCCTCTCTCTCTCTCTCTCTCTCTCCTCCTCTCCACCCCCCTCTCTCTCTCTCTGCCCCTCCTCCTCGATCTCTCTCGTCTCTCCTCTCTGTCCTCCTTCTTCTTTTCACCTCCTCTGTCTCCTCTCCACCTCTCCTCTGTCTCTCCTCCTCTCTTCCCTCCTCTCTCCTGTTCTCCTCCCCCCTCTCTCCCTCCTCTGTCTCTCTCTCCCTCTCCATCTCAGCTTTTTTTTCCTCTTTTCCTCCCCGTCTTTCAACAACCTCTCTCCTCCTTCAAAAAAAAACCTTTTTGTTCCCTCACTCTCTGTTTTTCTTTTCTCTTTTTTTTCCACCCTCTCTCCCAAACATCTCGCCCTCTCGCTCCTCTCCTCCTCTCTCACTCTCGTCTCCTCTCTCTTCTCCTCCCTCCGTCTTCCTCCCTCCTCTCTCCTCAGCTCTCTCTCCTCCCGCCCCCTCCCCTCTCTCTCGCTCTCCTCTTTCCGTCTCTCCTCCTCTTCTCTTCTCTCTCTCTCCCTCTCTCTCTTCCTTTTCTCTCTCTCTCTCATCCTCTCGCTCTCTCTCCCTCTCTCCCACTCCTCTCTCTTCTCCTCCTCTCTCTGTTCTCTCCCTCCTCTCCCTCCCTCTCTCTTTGTCTCTGTCTCTCTCTCTCTCTCTTCTCTTCTCTCTCTCTCTCTCTCTCTCCCGTCCTCTCTCTCCTCTCCCCTCTCTCTCAGCTCCTCTCACATCTCCTCCCTCCTCTGGTCTCTCCCTCCCAGACTCTCCTCTCCTCTCTCTCCAACTCTCCTCTCCTCTCTCTCCTCTCTCCCTCTCCTCACTCCTCTTCATCTTCCTCTTTTTTTTTTCTGCTCTCCCTCTCTGCCCTCCCCTCTCTATCGCTCTCTCCCTCTCTTGCCCTCCTCTCTTTATCCCCCCTCTCTCTATATCCTTTCTCTCCCTCTTTTCTTGTTCCCCATCTTCCTCTTTCTTCTCCTCTCCTCTCTGACACATCCTCTCTCTTCTTCTACCTCTTCAATTCCTCTTTTTCCAATTCCTCTCCTCTCTTTCCTCTTTCTTCCTTCTCTCGTATTTCTTCCTCCCTATCTCCATTCTCTCTCTCTCTCTCTCTCTCTCTCCCTCCCTCTCTCTAGTCTCTTTTCTCTTCCTCTCCTCTCTCTCTCTCTCTCTCTCTCTCTCTCGTCCCTCTCTCTCTCCGCTCCTCTTCTCTTCTCTCTGATCTCTCTCTGCTCATCTCTTCCTCGGGGAGCAGTCGTTTTGTTTCCTGTTAGGTTTGCTGCACGAGGAGTTCACCTTGCCTAGAGAACAGGCTACCACGGAAACTGTGTCAGCCTCATTATCCCTAGGCCTTTTCTTCCTTTTTTTTTTTATGTTACCGTTGTTTCGATCCGTGTCTGTTTGTCAGTCTGTCGGTTTGTTTGTGAGCGATTGAGAAGAACAATTCGCGTTATGAGTCGCGCCAGAGCACGCGCGCGCACGCACGCGCGCACACGCACACACATACACACACACACACACACACACACACACACACACACACACACACGCGCACACACACACACACACACACACACACACACACACACACACACACACAGAGCGGATGAACACACGCACACAACACACACACACACACACACACACACACACACACACACACACACACACACACACACACACACACACACACACACACACACACACACACACACACACGCACGCACACACACGCACAGCGGATGAACACAAACACACACGCACGCACGGGCGCACACACACACACACACACACACACACACACACACACACACACACACACCCACACACACACACACACACACACACACACACACACACACACACACATACCACACACACACACACACACACACACACACACACACACACACACACACACGCACACACACACACACACACGCACACGCACACACACACACACACACGGAAGTCACAAGCAGAGGTAACTGCAAACTGTTTGTGAAAGGTCACTAAACCGGAAGTTTGCACTCAGAGAGACAGACAGACAGACAGACAGAGTCTCACCGTTTGCACGCTTCGTCTTATAATCGTCGGCGCGTCCCACACTCCAAACCAGAAGCAGCAATACTCCACACAGCCATCGTGACGTCACACCCCCCGATGACGCGTAGGCCTCCTTCTTGCCCATCGGATGACGTCACCCCTGCCCACGGTGATGATGATGATGATGATGATGATGATACCGTCATGTCGAACACGCCGCACCGCCCCACAGGTCCTCTTGGCGCGTGTCTTGGTTTGTAAAGTTCGCTTCCTCAGTAACAGGTGATCAGACACAGTGCGTCTGCACTGCGTTGGAATGCTTGTTTCAACTGACTCGCACATTACTCCTGCGGCCACTCTCTCGAGGTCCGGATTCTGTGCGAGGTCATTCTTCGGCCCAGAAACCGAATTCGCGCAATGCTTAGAACTCAAAACGATGCACTGAAATCTGTTAACCCACCCCAGTATGATGGAGTCCCGTTACGCATGGTCCGAGTTCACATATATATATACAACCTTTGGGTGGCACTGAATTAATATGATTCGCACAGTTTACTGTACTTTACAAATGCCACGGTTTTTCTCTGTCATGGTAACGTCATTCATGCAATGTGAGATTCAGATGAATTACGCGCGAGGCGTGATAATTCACTGGGTTTTGAAATAATCACGTTCCTCACTCAACATGCTCACCGTACGAAGATTACCCCTGTGCCACGCACTGTTACCATCTCTTGAGTCTCCACGCTGTCTTGTCCGGTAACCGGCGCCCTGCGCTATACTTTAACCCCCCACACGCTGTGTCGACGTCGAGTGGGCTGACACAGACTCTGAAGCCGTAGTAAACACACACTGCAGGGGTGGTTAACGCATCGGTTCCCTCTGCGTATTAGACTCATCAGCACAGCACACTATCCCCATCGGTGATTCCCTGACGAATGCCCTCCGCTCACTGAATTCCTGGAACTCTTTTAGCACCGTCGGTTCAAAGAGCCTTGAACTCCATCGATCCACACACACACACACACACACACACACACACAGAGTCCCAAACCAGACTTCTGTAGGTAGTGTCTTCTTCCCTGAATGACCTGAATGACCGAGTACGGTTCGTTCACATGGACAAGCACCGCTAAATCACTCTCTTGGCCTTTGACGGTTAGGCGACGGGGTATTGATCCCATGCAGGTCCAGCGAGTCTAGTGTCTGGTAACACCACGCTGTGTCCCCGCCGTACTGAGGTATCTTCCCTCTCTCCCTGCCTCGAGGATTAGTCTCGACCCCCCCTCCCCGAAACCTTGGTGTTAGTCGCGACACCTGAACACCTGGGTGTGGAGACTCAACTGGCTCACAGCATTTTCATCATTCTGTGCAGACTGGATTCTATATGGGCGACGTTACTGGGACTACAGTGATCGTGGTGCCCAGAAAGACAGGCTATAGATGACGCTGAACTCACACATTCTGAATGGTGGTACACAGCGCCTGGTCCTTTTCTCTCTCACAAAAACAAACAAACAAACAAACAAACAAAAGTGACAGATTTCTCACAGATCTGAACGCTGTCCGGTTGGTCTGTTCATGCCTGCTACCTTACAACACACGTACGGCGTGAATTCATAATGATGTTTTCGTTCAATTTTCGCGTTCTTCAAAAGCTCCATTTTTCTTTTCGTTCGTTACCGCTGTACCTCACGGAATGTGTGAAGAACACAGGTCTCAAGAGGATGCGTGATTTCATCATGGAAGAGACAGAAGGGGGGGTGGGTTTTCTTTTCTCCCGAAGTGAAATTTTTTACATCTCCATTTGGCACTATATATTTACAGATTTTTGGCGAATCATCAAGCGAATTCTTTATTGCACGCGTGCATTTTTGGCATCCCTCAAGGCATTCTATGCACCTAAGACGTAGTTTTTTTGTCAGGCTCACGCAAAAAAAACCTCTTCTACCTGGTCTTAATCAAGCGCTGTTCGAGGTCTCAAACGTCTGTGAAATTACACTCGTTGAACGAATTCTTTAGCATCGTTCCCATGCGTGACAGCACTTCGTCCACCACTCCTTTGGCACTAGTGTCTACAAAAGACCGCGTTTTGGCACCCTTCACACGAACAGTCGCGTTGAGCCACAAACCTCTTTGAAGGGGGGTGGGGTATAGACTGATCAATTCATGGGCAAAAAAACAAACAAACGCGCGAACACACTGAAGCGTTCTCTGGGGAAATCTTTACACACATTTTGGCAGCAGCCCATGACGGTGGGACCTTTTTCTGGC
>JADBJO010005609.1:87500-90000 GCA_016801955.1 Conus betulinus | reverse complement strand
AACTTTCCTTACCTTTGCCAACTTTCCTTACATTTGCCAACTTTTCCTACCTTTGCCAACTTTCCCTACCTTTGCCAACTTTCCCTACCTTTGCCCAGCTTTCCCTACCTTTGCCACCTTTCCCTACCATTGCCAGCTTTCCCTACCTTTGCCAGCTTTCCCCACCTGTACCAACTTTCCTTACCTTTGCCAACTTTCCTTACCTTTGCCAACTTTCCTTACCTTTGCCAACTTTCATTACATTTGCCAACTTTCCTTACCCACTTTCCCTTACCCTACTTTCCCTTACCTTTATCTGCTTTCCTTACCTTTACCTGCTTTCCCTTACCTTTACCTACTTTCTCTTACCTTTACCTGCTTTCCCTACCTTTACCTACTTTCTCTTACCTTTACCTGCTTTCCCTTACCTTTACCTGCTTTCCCTTACCTTTACCTGCTTTCCCTTACCTTTACCTACTTTCTCTTACCTTTACCTGCTTTCCCTTACCTTTACCTGCTTTCCCTTACCTTTACCTACTTTCTCTTATCTTTACCTGCTTTCCCTTTACCTTTACCTGCTTTCCCTTACCCTTTACCTACTTTCCCTTACCTTTACCTGCTTTCCCTTACCTTTACCTACTTTCCCTTACCTTTACCTGCTTTCCCTTACCTTTACCTGCTTTCCCTTACCTTTACCTGCTTTCCCTTACCTTTACCTGCTTTATCTACTGCTTTCCCTACCTTTACCTGCTTTCCCTTACCTTTACCTGCTTTCCCTGACCTTTACCTGCTTTCCCTACCTTTACCTGCTTTCCCTGACCTTTACCTGCTTTCCCTACCCTTTACCTGCTTTACCTTACCTTTACCTTCTTTCCTACCTTTTCCTTCTTTCCCTACCTGTACCTTCTTTCCCTACCTTTTACCTTCTTTCCCTACCTTTTTCCTTCTTTCCCTACCTTTACCTTCTTTCCCTACCTGTACCTTCTTTCCCTACCTGTACCTACTTCCCTACCTGTACTTCTTTCCCTACCTGTACCTACTTTCCCTACCTGTACCTTCTTTCCCTACCTGTACCTACTTTCCCTACCTGTACCTACTTTCCCTACCTGTACCTTCTTTCCCTACCTGTACCTACTTTCCCTACCTGTACCTTCTTTCCCTACCTGTACCTTCTTTCCCTACCTGTACCTTCTTTCCCTACCTTTACCTACTTTCCCTACCTTTACCTACTTCCCTACCTGTACCTTCTTTCCCTACCTGTACCTTCTTTCCCTACCTGTACCTTCTTCTTTCCCTACCTTTACCTACTTTCCCTACCTTTACCTACTTTCCCTACCTGTACCTACTTTCCCTACCTTTACCTACTTTCCCTACCTTTACCCTTCTTTCCCTACCTGTACCTTCTTTCCCTACCTGTACCTTCTTTCCCTACCTTACCTTCTTTCCCTACCTTACCTTCTTTCCCTACCTTTACCTTTTTTTCCCTACCTGTACCTACTTTCCCTACCTTGTACCTTCTTTCCCTACCTGTACCTTCTTTCCCTACCTGTACCTTCTTTCCCTACCTACCTTTCCCTACCTGTACCTTCTTTCCCTACCTGTACCTTCTTTCCCTACCTGTACCTTCTTCCCCTACCTGCCTTTTCTTTACCTTTACCTGCTTTCTCTGCCGGCCTTTTGCTGGCCATCTACACATTTTTTTTTTTTTTTTTTTCCCCCTTTCTTCCCATTTTCTCTGTCCCGTTTCCTTACCAGACGTTCTATGCCCCTACTTTTGTCTTTTTCCTACTGTACTGGTCCTACCCTTCGTTCTGCATCTTTGACCCCCCTTTATTTACCCACCTTACCCCCCCCCCCCCCCCCCCCCCCCCCCCCCCTTTTTTTTTTTTTTTTTTTTTTTTTTTTTTTTTTTGTTTACTTTTCTTCCCCTTTCGTCCAATCTTCCCTTCTCACAGTGAATCTGCCTGAACAGGCCATTGCAGGTGGACTCTGATGATGACGCACGCGAGGAGATGGGTGGGCCCAGACATTAGTACTACAGTATTAGTTCCACGGTGTGACCTCGTTAAGCTTTGGCCGGCTCTGTGAATGAGCTCTGCCATGCTGCTGCAACGTTGGTTGTCGCACTAGCCGTGGCACCAGAGAGAAGCATGCAGCCGACATTGGGGGGTGGGGGGGGGGGGGGGTTGGGGAGGAGGGGGTTGTGTTTGTTTTTTGTTTTTTTTGTTTTTTTTTTTTTTTTTTTTTTTTTGGTTTGTTTGTTTTTTTGTTGCTTTTTTTCCCACGCTTTTCCTAATCTCTCTTCCAACCTATGCAGAGGCTACAAACTTCACTATTTGGGACGGGGGGAAAGGGTTTGGCTGGCCCGGTAGTGGATAAGAAGACATAATTGTTCTCCTGCGCCAAAGGTCCGAGGTTCCATTCAAGACCCACGGTGCAGCGTAGCCATTAAGAACGCGTGGGATATTGTGTAGAGTTTGAAAAAAACCTCGACTACCTGCAGTAAACGCAAAAAAAAAAG
>JADBJO010005609.1:80000-82500 GCA_016801955.1 Conus betulinus | reverse complement strand
ATAAGGCATTTACCTTCCCCCCCTCCCTGTCCATACCAGTGTTCAGGGCTGTACAACTCGAAACAACACACCACTACCTCTCACTTGCCCAGGCGAATCACAGCTGTCCAAGGGAGAGAGAGAGAGAGAGAGAGAGAGAGAGAGAGAGAGAGAGAGATGTATGTGTGTGTTTTGCATGGAGAGAGAGAGAGAGAGAGATAGAGAGAGAGAGAGAGAGACAGTGAGAGAGAGAGAGATGTGTTTTGCACGGAGAGGAGCGAGAGAGAGAGATATATGTATTTGGCATGGAGAGAGAGAGAGAGAGAGACCAGAGAGAGAGAGAGGTTTTGTTTGATGCATGGAGAGAGAGAGAGAGAGAGAGAGAGAGAGAGATGTATGTGTTTTCATGGAGAGAGAGACAGAGAGAGAGAGAGAGAGAGAGAGATGTGTGTGTGTTTGTATGGAGAGAGAGATGAGAGAGAGAGAGAGAGATGTGTGTTTGCACGGAGAGAGCGCGAGAGAGATGTATGTGTATTTGCATGCAGAGAGAGAGATGTATGTGTCTGCATGGAGAGAGAGAGGAGAGAGAGAGAGAGAGGAGAGAGAGAAGATTGTGTGTGTTGCATGGAGAGAGAGAGAGAGAGAGAGAGAGAGAGAGAGAGAGAGAGAGAGATGTGTGTTTGCATGGCGAGAGAGCGAGCATTTATCTTCAGGGCATCTGTAACCCTCTCATCTTTGTACTATGATTTGTTTGAAAACTATGGTTATTTCATGTGCATTCAAATATTGTGATACGTAAGATGTTCGAGAGAGAGAGAGAGAGAGAGAGAGAGAGAGAGAGAGAGAGGGTGTATGTGTGTGTGTGTGTGTGTGTGTGTGTGTGTGTGTGTGTGTGTGTGTGTGTGTGTGTGTGTGTGTGTGTGCGTTGAGAGAGAGATGTTTGTGTATTTGTGTGCGTGGAGTGAGAAGAGATGTTTGTATGCGTTGAGCGAGCGAGCGAGCGAGAGAGAGGAGAGAGAGAGGTTATGTGTGCGTGGAGAGTGAGAGAGAGATGTTTGTGTATTTGAGTGCGTGGAGAGTGATATGTTTGTGTGTTTGTGTGCGTGGAGCGAGAGAGAGAGAGATGAGAGGAGAGAGAGACGAGAGAGAGAGAGAGAGATGTTTTGTGTATTTGTGTTTGTGCGTGGAGAGAGATATGTTTGTGTGTTTTGTGTGCATGGAGCGAGAGAGAGAGAGAGAGAGAGATGTGTGTGTGTGTTTGTGTGTGTTTGTGTGTGTGTGTGTGTGTGTGTGTGTGTGTGGTGTGTGTGGAGCGAGATACATAGACAGACACAGAGAGGAGAGACCAGAGAGAGAGAGAAATATTGGTGTTTGTGTGGCGTGGAGAGAGAGACAGAGAGAGGGAGACACACACTCATACACAAACAGACAGAAGCCAGAGAGAGAGAGATAGAGGAGAGAGAGAGAGAGAGAGAGATAGCGAGCGAGCTTCGTGCATGCAGCTGTACACCACAATACGTTTGTCATGGGCTTCATGCCTGTCTAATTACAGAAAGAAGAAGTCACGCACGTATTGCGCACAGCTCTGGCCCCCAGCTTCATGCAATGGGAATGACTGAATAAACAACCAACAGCCGTGAGTTTTCGTCATCAATTATTCATCGTAGCTGCTCACAAAAACTGACGAAAATAGAAAGAAACTGGGCTCAACCGTTTTTGTTTGTATGTTTGTTTTGTTTGTTGGTTGGTGTGGTGTCGTTTTTGTTTTGGGGGGTTTTTTTTTTTTTTCTTGCTTTTTTTTTTAACAGTAAATCTTATTTGTTTATTATTGTTAACGCTTAGCGCGAAATGGAACTGTTTCCGAATATACGCCTCCGGTCGCTTTGTTGTTACTGTTATGCTGCTGTTGTTGTTGTGCTGCTGCTGCTTGTTGTTTGTTGTTGTGACACGTCAATTCGCGCAATATGGAACAGTGGATCACACTGTACGACTTCTATACGGAACGGCGGACCCACAACACCATTTAAAATCACATGTGTGCGAGCTGTTTAACGAATCAATAACACTTTAAATGAATAAGCAAAAAAAAAAAAAAAAAAAAGAAAAAAGAAAAAACCCAACGGGTTCTTTCTTCGATATCTCCGTTGATAAACGTTTTCGCCTCCTGACGTAGACTATCATTTGTTGTTGTTTGTTTTGTTTGTTTGTTTTTCCCCCTGCAACAAACGTTTCACTTTTCGATTTCGTTAAATAAAGAGTTTGCTTTTTCTTTTCCCTTCTATTTTTATTGGTAAGGGAAAGAAAGAGAAAACCACACACACACACCACACACACACACACACACACACACACACACACACACAGGCAGGTAACGCACTGAAATTGACATGCAGGCAAGGCATTCAAGAAAAAAAATAAAAAGCGACACACAAAGGCCCACCAGGGGCTCACTCACCCACCCGATGAGAAGAACCACACACAACACCAACAAAAAAAAAAAAAAAAAAGGGAAAAAAAAAAA